>JAOEHQ010026775.1:0-13746 GCA_025447715.1 Asclepias incarnata
TGGTGCTACGGGTCAAATATATATGGGATACCGGTCAATGTAACTAACTTTAAACTTTTAAAAGCTTTTACTATCAACACAACTTATAAAGATGTACTTGTGCAACTATATGAGAAATAAAAACATCAAAAGTGTTAAAACTCTTAAAACCCGTTAAAAATAGCTAATAATCTTTAAAAATTGCTAAAAGTCATAACAATCTAGTAGTTATCGTTACTTTCCGCCGATACAAGATTAGTGGAAAAAATTGTGCTACGGGTCAAGTTCAATTCTGATTTCGCTACTAATTTAACTCAGGGCCGACTCTTGGAATGGGCAAAAAGTTCTTAAGTCAAGGGCCCAAAATTATAAGGGGTCCAAGTTAGTGCAGTTGATGGTCGATATGTCAATGGCTTGGACTGCATTGGTCTCGTTCAGTGGATTTAGTTTGAATGGATTGTGGCATTTTTGGTATATGAGTATGATGCATGATGCGGAAATTATGGAGGTTGTGAATTTATTGTACGTAACTTAAAGCATGGCCAAATTCATGTAGAGTTTTTCCAGTGTAGAATCTGTAGGTTTCTGCTAGGGAAGTTCCGATTGTGTTAAGCCTCATATTCATATATGTCATTGCAACTTGATCCACATATTCGTATAGAGTTTGGGGTTCCAAGTTTTGTTTAAATATGTAAACTATATTAATTTGCTCCAATGTTTTATTAAATTATTGTTATCACAATTATCTTTTATTATTGACTTTTTTTTTATTATAGTTTATCGACTATACCTATTATTTCGTCTTGCCCCATGCCTTAAAATTTTTTTATCGTTCTCGAAAGCGGCCTTGATTTAAATGAGTTTTATTTAGAATATTATTTTTTGAGCGAGAAAATGAAAAATTGGTTCTTTTAAAACTTAAAATCAAAACCTATTTCCTTCTTTGAAAAAAAAAGATTTAAATGTTATTTTAATTATTTTTTTTATTTTGAAGTTTGCTTGTATTATAAAGTTGATTGTCTATCTATAACTACTAATAAAACATTCTGATAGTTTTTTTTTATAAATATTTTAAAATTAAGATTTTGGAAGGTTCATATTATATATTTTACATATTTACACCATATATTTCTTATCTCCTAAAATATCTACATTATGCCCTTTACATCAATTACTTACACTATTCGGCGCCACCACCATTACCATCAGTCGCCGCCGCCGCCGACACTGCCGCTGCATTGCACGGGTATCCCTATAGTAGCTTATCATAGGTGTACAAGTTCTATTTCTATTAATGAATACACGGTCAATCACATGTATGGGTACAAGCTTTCACTCCATGCGTGTTGAGTTCCTCGTGGTTTCTATATTCGGATGATACTACTCGTGACCACATTCGTTTCAATAGGTTCTTTGACCACTTGGTTTATTACCCTAAAAATATTAAGGTACAGCTTAGGCCCTTGTACTCTCACTTCATTGCGTATTGGTCCCCATTTGGTCATTGGACTACAATAAAGTGTGGGATAGAGTATTTGAGTTGCTATATTTAGCTAAAAAGCAAAATTAGTTGGAAGGTACCATGTCATTTTGGCAACCTATGTATAATCCAAATGAAACCCCCTTTCTTTCTCTATATTTCTTATTGATTTTGAAATGATATTACAGTTTTTTTTTTTAGTTTTCATGGGTGTTCAATTTACTTTGCGAGCAGACTATATCCAAAAGTTGACTTGTTTTTGCGAGCCCGGAGTCAAAACAGGTGAGCCTCTGTGATCACTAGGGTATCTTTTTGTAAGGAACTAGGAATTGAATCAGTGACCTTCAGGGAGTCTAACCCTTTTTGGAGACACATGTCCAACCAATGGACCACCACCCTAGTGTATATCTTAAGTTTGTAAGGGGGATGGCATTGGTCCCCTCATATTTTTCCTACCACTCACTCCCAACCAATCTCTTTATGCCACCTCAGCTACCTCCACTCATACCACAATTCATTATTTCATTGGCAACACACCACTCACTCACCATTCACTCATACCACTTATACCTTATGCTTAAAAACTTATACAATAATTCAACACACATACCACACACACACCACGCAGTATCAAAATGCGTGGAAGTTACCGCAAATGGTTGCCACCACTCAAGTTTAAGGCATGGTGGTGGTGTAGCAATGGATTACCACACCAACCACTCGCATATAATGCACACGATGCCAACGACCTGAGTAAATAATACTAAAACATGATCAGCATTGATAAAATGAGCGAGTTTGAAGACGGCTTTAATGTTTCGCTATACGTACCACATGTACAAGATTACCTAACTGCAACTCAAATGAAGATTTGGTAGCCACAATTCAAAGTGATTGTATTTTGATGATACATCAAACCTTTTTGAGAATTAGGTCAATGAAAATTTTGAGTCATCTTATGTGGGTTTTTAGGCACCAAATCAGTAGAATCAAAAGAGGCTATCGCAAATCTCCAACAGTTACAATCTTACGCGAAAGGCGTACATCTTTTGTGAATTCAAGAAAGATATGGGGTTTTTTCTTGAATGGAAAATGTTTGTTGTTAGAAGTTATTATCCCTATGTTAGTAATTGATGACATATCACCCTCCGGCTATATTTAGCCATTACCCTCCGGCCAATACCAGTAGTAGCATACCCTCACATCTAAGCCTACGGACTTGGCAATAATGTCCGTAGGCCTCAACCTGACAAAATCTGTTGAGGATGACGAAACTCAAGTACTTCTCTCAGACTGTGTCTCCCACTATCTACATGAGACAAACATCTGTACCCATAACACGACGCACCGCTCAAACGGTCTCCTGCAAGTTTGGTACGATTAGCTAGGGACCAGCCCTCGAGCATCTCCAGCACTCCCTATAAATACCTTGCCTTGGTAACCCTCTAGGGCAGATTTAATGCACTCATATACACACACTTGCTTGGTAGCGTGAAGTGATCACGTCTTCACACCATCAGGGAACCGCTAGCAAGCCTTACACATCCTAATATACCCTTTTAAACAAGATTTACACCCCTGAATTCTGGCTTAAATACATACTAACCATAGTGTTGATTTACGCTTGAACGGTAATTAAACATAAATGTTCGGATTTGAACCCGGGACTTTTTGAAAGGCAAAGTCTCCCACCTCCCCTTAGACTATATATTAGACCAAGAGCTCATTGGCAAAGATATAGTGTTTTATTTCTTGATTATTACCACAAACCAAACATCTTATCTTTAAATGAATATCAATGTTCTTCTTGCTTCACTCTATTCCATATCTACACATTTTAACCTTAATAAGTCGTAGTTAATATTATATAACTCCACACTATGAGTTGTGACGACCATTCATAAATCTTACCTCGCTTACTAATATTTCTAGATAATTTCCTAATTTTTGAAAAATGATGAAGAATGGGGTAGTAATTGTAGAAAAAATCAAATATGAAGGGTTATAAACGGCATATTCAGTAGTTGGCCTGGTACAGAAAGGTGGAGGGGAAGAAGATGCCAGTGAATCCGACAAAAGAGAGTAAGAAGAGCGACAGAGCAAAGAACCTTGGTCACTTGTCGTATGCATTATTCGACAACTCTCTTTTCTTATTACATATTTACACATGATCAACTTCGGCTTCATCAAAATACATTGAATTGATTGCATAAATGTTCTTCATCCTCAGTTTAAGACATTTTAACAGAAAATCTATTTAATTAAGTTACGAGAAATGATAAACATAATTCTGTAATATGTACGTATTTAAAGAATTTATTACATGTATAAATAATTTGTAAGTTAAATATAACCACATTCTCGGTTTTAATTGATGAAGATCTTAAATACAATCTTTTCTTTTATTGTAATTAGGGGTGTTCAACGATTCAATTTACAATTTCTTTGGTTTTTTCGATTCGATTTTCTTGATTTAACAATTCTGAAAGCTCAAATCAAAAACAAAATCAAACCGAATTAATTATAAATATAAACCAATTAAACCAAATACGATAATTTGGCTTCGATTTGAATTCAATTTAAACCAAACCAAATTATTTTCAAATTATGGAGACCTTTTGTAGGCAAAATTTCTTCAAAAAGTTTTAGGAAATGAATGTTTTAATGGAAATCATTTATTACCAAAAGTTTACTAAATGAAAAAAATACAATGTAAACTTCAATATTTATCTAATGTAACAAGTTATTTTAAGTTAATATGTATAAGTTTATACATATGTGTGTGTAATTTAGAGTCATTCAAAGCTTAATTTGCACATGCATCTAGCAAAATTCTAGTAATACGGAGCATAAAGCAATCATAAAAACATTTCCATCTTGTACCTTAGATCTTTCTTATAGATCTCATTTAAAATATATGAAGTAAACGACATGGGATTCTCAAAATAAAGCATGAATTTGATATTATAACAAGATATATATAATAATTTAAATTAAAATAAAATGGAAATGGAATCTAATTATGTTATGAAAAGGGGAGTCAGTGATAATGCTAAATAAATATTTAATACTTAGTTATTCTCTGGGTTTTAAGTTGTTTCTTCTTGAAATCTTCACTAAGCACTGTACTCGATAACTGTAATATGCAGTGAATATTTATTTAATCTACTATAATTATTTTATTTTATACTTTCAACAAAAGAATCGGCGGTGGTCATGTGATCGTTGGTGGTGGTACATTTTATTTTCACACCATTTTGTTATACGAAATGATATTGGTTATTAATTTAGTAAAATTACGTATCAAATGTTTGTATATTATGCTGTAAAATATGTACAGTATGGTAAATTAATTAAAAAAGATGGTATCAATATTATCATTTTGTTATATATATATTATATATATATATATATACTAGTCTTAATACCCGTACGATGTACGGATTGAATATATATATCGTATAATTGATTTTTTTTTTAGTAAATAAAATTTGAACATGCTTTATCGCATATGGTCTCTTCATTGAAAACTTGATTAATAGGATAAAAAGCTTACCAATAAACTACAAAGTAGGGATAAGCAAAAAACTGAAAAACCGATATTGATCCGGTACCAATATCGATGAATAATTGGTTTCAGTATAAGTTTTGATTTTTAGACAAAATTGGTGATGATTTTAAGTTACAATATATAACATTACACGCATATATAAGACTTATAAGAACTCAATGGGGTGATTATAAAATTGAATGTCGGTGGAAAACGAAAACAATGGATGTGTATAGATTTATAACAAAATAATTATTCTATGCTAATTTAGATTATGAAAAATATTATATCTTTTAAATAATGGTAAGAAATTATATAAGCAGGAGTATATAACTTGTTAAGATCGCGTATAATTTTTTATATATAATAATTTACGTTTATGGATAAATATATGTCAAGAATATGTATGGTAATAAGATAATAATAAGAATTTAAGTATATTAAATATATTTTTCTACTAATTAAATAATAGTTTAATTATATATGGTATCTAGAAAAATAAGTTTTATTAATATAAATTAAAAGGTATATCTTTACTCCTATAAAAGAACACCTCTCCTTTTTTTCAACTTTCTATCTTTGAAATGACTATATTACCCTTCTTATTTATTCTCTAATTTAAACATCCCTACCTACTATACCTATAATACCCTTAATGAAATAATTTACATCATAGATCCCTCAACCCTTAAAATAACCACACTACCCCTTTTACATCAATTATTTTTACATTCACTACACCGCCGCCGCCGCCGCTACCACCATCGTCGCCGCATCGCGCAGACATTCGTCTGGTATATATATATATATATATACATATATATATTGAATGGAAGGACATAAGAATATGACAATCGATCCGAAAATTTATAACGATACTCAGACTAAGCAAGGACATAAGAATATGACAATCCAACAGCTAATGTGAAATATCGCTATCCAAATCTGCGAAACAAAATACTCCGTATCACTAAACGAACCTTTTTAAATTGAATGAATGGAACTTTAATAATTTATAAAATCATACAATGCTGGATAAACAACAATGTACGTTAGTGGGTCATTTAACTCAGAAGCCATTGATGACATAAATAGATTATGGTGTTTGGTTTGTAAATGGGTATATATATTTTTTTTTTTTTTATATTTTTGAACAGCGTAAATGGGTATATTAATGGATATAAAAATGAGGAGAAAGAATGACATTGATGTATGTGAAAGAGAAGGTTAAAGATAAAGACTAAAGAGAGATTGATGAGATGTAGTTTGTGTGAGAAATAAAAGTTGTTTAAATCCCATGATACGGACACAAATAAAAGTCATTAACATAAAACAAACATGTTCTATGACTTTCATATACATTCTCATGAGCAAAAACTCTAAAACCAAACACCTCCTAAAGTATCTACTATCTAGTAGCCGAATCTTATTCAACTTCGTAAATTGATATCATAATAAATAAACTAGAACTTAGGTCACTCAAACTGAATGAGAATTAGTCCTCTAGTAAATATACATGTGGTCATGAAACTACTAACTTAAACTAGCACGGTACTCGCGCAATGCGACGGCGGTGGCGGCGGCGGCGGTCTGGTGGTGGCGATGACTGGTGGTGATGGCGGCGACTATTGGTAATGGTGGCGGTGTCAAGTGGTGTAGGTTGATGTAAATGTAATTGATGTAAAGGTGGTGGTGGAATTATTTTAAGATATAAGGGTTTAGAGTGTAAATTAACAAGATAAGGGTTTAGGGTGTAAATTAGTTCATTAAGGGCAAATTAGGTAATATCTTATAACTCTTTCCAAAAGAGAGTGTTCACTAAGAGCGATTGGATCATTTCCAAACTAACTTTTTTGTAACTCTTTCCAAAAGAAGCGGGCCTAGAATTTTTATAAAAGAGTAAAGATTATATAATTGGATTCTTCCAAAGACCCTCCTTCATGTCTACATATTTCATATTTGTAAAGGTGATTGATTAAGTTTTAGTAGTCTAGGGCTGTCAATCGGGTCGACCTGGGTCGACCCGTGTCGGGTTGGAGGGTTGAAAAACTCTAACCCTGACCCGACCCACTAAAAGTTTCATGTCAGAAATCTCAACCCTTACCCGACCCGGGTCGGGTTGGCAGGTTGACCCGATTAATACATATGAAATATATATATGTTCTTTGTTTGCTAAATAACATATGAAATATATACCTGATTAATACATATGAAATATATACACGCATTTATAGTTGCTAGTGACTAAAAATTTGATGATATGTTACTGTTCTTTGTTTGCTAGATAAGTAGATAACAGGAGAAGCCTAGTCAAAAACATAAAAAATAAAATAAAAATAAAATAAAAAAATATATAAAAATAAATAAATTCGCCCGCCAACCCAACCCGAACCTGACCTGAAAAAATTCAGGTTGGCGGGTCAAAAATAGCCAACCCGAACCTGCTTTTTTCGGGTCGGGTTTCAGGTTGGCGGGTTTATTGATAGCCCTAAGTTTTACATGTGTAGAAATTTCAAGTAGTGACGTAATAAAAATTTTGTTTCGGGTGGGTCAAAATGATTGATTAAAAGCTAAGATTGCGTTTGGTTCACAAATTTTGATGAAATTTTATAAAATTAGAATTAAATTTTCATTCCTTAATATGTTTGGTTGTCAAAAAAATGAAAGAATCTCTTTCCGTTGGAATATAAACATTCATTTATTTGATAGAATCTTCATTCTTTGAGGGTATTAATTGAATGGATTTTCATTTCTTCTCTCTCTTGAATCTCCAAAAGACAAAAGACAATCTTTCAAATTTCAATTCCATTGACAGATTCCATCTTGACAAAAACATTTTGTAACCAAACGTACCCTAAGTGTAAAAATATGGTCATTGGGACATTAAATCATTTAGTTCTATTTAGTAACCATACCAAATTTTTTTGGGAATGAACCCTGCATAGCTCCATCCCTTGCTTTCAAGATGGTTAAATATTTTGTGATGTGAAAGAAATAGAAAGTACATCTAGTAGTTAAAATAAAAAATAAAATAAAAATAACACAAGGGAACATGTGAAATATTAGCAAGAAGTGGTGGACATAAGTAAGATGTGAAAATGGAAAATTCCAACAAAAGAATCACGAGCATTATTTATTTTAATGGATAGAAATTAAAAGAACCTCATGTCAGTCGATGCTCAGACTCTTCTGCATGGTGCTGTTTGTGTACATGGACCCTAGAAGCTTATGAATCTGAGTAACAAGCTAGAAGACGATAAAGAACACAAACACACATGCATATTGTCATATATGTACATACAACTTAACCACCTTATTATATAATACTAGTATAGTTTTTAAGTAAACTGTAGATGCATACTTGAACAAACTAAATACGTTACTGACCGTACAACAACTTTAAAATACATCTCGTCTAATAATAATATATGTATATTTAAATAACGATTAATTCAAATAAAACATATACGTATGTTATATTATTATCTTAAATTTCTAGTTGTTACAACTCCCCTCCACTTATTTGATTTGTATCCTCACGAATCTACATCATTTTTGTTTAATCTCTACATCTCCCTGATCCATCACTCATTAATTTCACCTCATATACAATTATATCATGGTTATCTTTATCAAATTCTCGTCTTGTTGCAATTTAAGTAACACTTTCTTAACTCTTGTTCCTTTCACCACTCTTATACTTCTCTATTTCTTACATTTAACTGTTTGTCCATCCTTTACTGTACGTGTCATTTTAAATATCTTACATTCGCCGCTATTATGCGCACCTCGTTCTTGATATTCCCACCGTGCGTGTGTTATTATAATCATCACCAATTCAATCGTTGCTAAAAACGGCACAACAAACAACTCAGAGTACTAAGAATTGGAAAGTACAAGTATTTCATCTATTTAACTCGACAAAATTTGAATATATTACTTCCGCATTGAAGGGTTTCAGATCTCTAGCCAGTTAAGAACTCATTCTATACTACAACACTGATTGAGTCTTCTATTTTCTTCCTTCGGTCTTCGACCTTCTAGAGAAAGCTTCAGTATTTGGCCTTGATCTAAAGTGATGCCCAGGAACATAAATCGATTTACTATACACGTATATTTTTCCTTGCATCTGATATTACATGACAAATTAATCAATGCAGAATTGGACTACCAATGACTTTTTATAGTAATTTTCGGTTAGGGTAACACACACTTAAATTTTGATAAAAAGTGATATCATGCGGTGTTTGATTTTCTTCATCTGTTGTTATAACCGAATTTACTATTAACCCCCTCAACTTTGCCATCTTTTGCACTTTGTGTTCAAAACTATATAGAAGACATTTAATTAGTTCCACCATATATCATTTCTTGTTTTATACTAGAAATCAAATGAGAAGGTGGCTTAAGGAAAGAAGGGAAAAAAGGTTTTTCACCCAACCAGAACTTGACATGTGGCATTTTAAATTTTACACATGTGAAAGTGACGCGGTGGCATTTTCGTAAATATTGACTCCTTTTATTTACTTTCACTTGTGTAAATCAGTGCATTTGATTTTGAATAATATAGTTTTACACATGTGAAAGAACCTTACACATGTGTAAGTTGTATATTTTTGTAAATATTGACTCATTTTATTTACTTTCACATGTGTAAACCAGTGTATTTGATTTTGAATAATATTGTTTTACACATGTTTAAGTTGTATACCTTACACAGGTGAAAGTTAGCTATCAAAATCAAATGCACTGGTTTACACATGTGAAAATAAATAAAAGGAGTCAATATTTATGAAAATGTCATCACGTCACTTTCACATGTGTAAAACAATTTATTTTTTAAAATGTCAATATTTAAAATATCACTATAAATCAAAAATAATACTTTATAAAATTTGAGGTGTTCCAGCATATTTACGGCCAACTTGAAATAGTAGGAAACATGGTTGTTCCAATAATAAACTATGATCATTTGAAATTATTGCTCATCACTTTCATATTGTTTCACTTTTAGGCTTTATGCAAATACAACGCCTCTGCTGTCCACTTAATTATACACGATGAGGTCTTCAAGCTTTTATCACCAAATCCTAAGTGGGCAAACACATCACATCAACATCCATTGCCATGCATATCTATGAACCATCCTTATTTTATCATCATTACACATCTTTTGGTAGATTTTGAATTCGCTCATTAAAAATGAGTAAGAACATTAAAGTGATATACAAAACCATGTAAATAGTATATCTGAGTTTTAAAGAGGTCTCAAAATATAAATTTTTGGTTACGCGAGTGGTCTGATCAGATCTGCATTCTAGAGCAAAACCCAACCAAACAATATCAACTAACGCTAGTAACGAATACAAAAATATGTTGATCATATCATTTTCACTCAATAATGTTAGAAGATGCTTTGCAAGGTGAACGTAGATGATTGATGTAATTAAAAGTAATACCATGGTGTTTATCAATTGGAATAATTGGATTTCAAACGCTTGTAATGCTTCTTAGGTCAATTGTGTTTACTTCCAATTCTTGTATATTTGGAGAGCCTTATTGCTGTTCGAATAGAATTCCAAACTTAAGAAAGAAAAAAAAGAGCATCAACGATGTGAACTTGATTTTTAAACACACATAAGATGATCATAAAGATACTATTACTATGGGGGGATGCAGCCAACACCGGCCAGTGGTCAGATATCTTTTTCATAACTCGTAGAAGGTCTCAGGTTCGAACCTCCCGAGGTAAATATGTTGGGGTGGTTAGAAACTCTATTTAAAAATGGTCACAGAGATTTTCTGCTAGGTTGCATAAATCTGAGTGAAAGACTCGCTTTATCTAACTAACTACTAGAACATGGAAAATCTCCATAGGTAAACATGTTAGGGGTAGTCAAAAACAGGGTTCAAAAATAGTTATCTACTACGCCGCGTACATTTGAGTATAAGACGGCCTTCTCTGGATAACAAGAACACAGCAAGTCCCGTCCGCTAATCTGTTTAATTAAGATGTTAGTACGATGCATGTGAACTTAATCCACATATATAGAAAGTAGCCACAGATTGATGCTCATTTATATGAAAGTTTTGTAGGAATACCGTTAACAAAATAAAACACTTATTCGAATTACACAATGAAATTACAAGAAACTTTAATAATAATGAAATAAAATAAATTACAAAAACTTGAAAACGAAATTACAATACTAAAATGAAATGACAATAATTGAAAGAAAATTACAAATACGAAAATGATTTTTTAATAACCGAAAAGAAAACACTGAAAGTTAAAGAAATAAAACAGGTATTAGCTGAGGATTCTGTTAAATCAGAGGACTCTTAAAACAGATTTCAGGCAACCCTCAATTACGCCTAATTGCTCATTAACTCCACTTATCACCTATCGGGAATACTTTTAAACATTCTTATCATTAATATTCCTTTCATTAATCATATAATTACATCATCATTATCATTTAGCATATAATCACATTAATTGCACATAAAGCATATTAAACGATTATTACCTAACGGTAACCATCGATAAATCTAACGACATGCTAACGGTCAACTCAGAAAGTTCGGGATGTTACACTTGCTTTCTTCAGACTCAGAAGATGAGACTGATGATCAACCTATCAATACCCTCTTATCTTCAGCCGCAAGAGGTCAATCGCATCAATTTTCTTTTACCCAAGAAATGCCACCACCACCACCTCCTTTCAATGAACCAGTAATGACTGATGTCCCAATTCAAACTGATACATTTAATGGATCAGTCATCCAACCCGCAAAACCTGTCACCCCTCCTGAGAATCCAGAAAGCCCACCCCTGTCACTAGAAAATAAAATGGATGCCACAAAAACCGAACTCCAAAACCTTATTAAAAAGGTGGAGGATTTACAAGCATCCATCTATTCTCATTCTTCTACTATTTCTGAACTTCAAGCCTCCTCGTCAAAATATTTTGCCCCAATCAGTTCAGAAATGGGGGCTTTCAAACAAAATGAGCAGTTGGTCTTTCAGAAACTCAACGAATTAGTCGCTTCCTACAATTCTTTGACTGGTTCGTTGAGGAACACTCTGCATACTGTTCAAAGGGATGTACAAGCAACAATTCTCACTAAAGTCACATCCTTGAAAGACATGCTGATGAAGGATCTAAGCAAACTCAAGACTGATATGATCCAGAACTTAGAGAAGCCAGCCATCAACATAGAAGAACTCACCTCCAAAGTGAGTGATCAGGTTGCTCTCAAGATGCGTGGATCATTAATCAAGGAGATTTCAGAACATGTTGCTGATGCCTGTGGCTCATACATAAAAAATGTGGTCGAACCAGAACTGACCAAATCCATCAGTCAACAGGTTTCTGAAGTAATGGATAAAAAGGTGATGCCTGAGATCACCAAGGTACTGGACACTAAACTTAGCAGTGTTGGTCTTTCTACTGAAGACAGATCTCTCCTAGCCAACATTGCTAGTTTAATGGAGAAACAGAATTGGAGTGCTCCCAGTGCCACTGGAGATCCCTCCAAAGGGGGAAGAGTTTCTCATGCTGAGGGGGAACAGGGGGGACAAACTGAAGAACAGGTACCACCAGCTGGAACTGAAACTGAACAAACTCCTGTTATTACTCCCATTTCAGTTAGCATTTATGAACAAGGTTTCCCAACTCTGCCCAAAATCACTCCTGCACAAAGTGAAGATCTAGCAAAGGCTTTGGCAGAATCAAAAGACAGAAAACTCACAGCTAAACAAAAACTGATAGAAGAAAAAGTGCAGCTCGAGTCAATGGGAAAGTTAGATGAAGTCAGCGCAGCCAGACTGAAGCTTGAAGTTAGTCAGTACAGGTTGATCAAAGATGACAACAGAATTCAACATGCTTTAGCCAGAAATAGAGCTAAATAAAGAATATACTGAAGCTGATCAGATTCTGGATTCTAAGAACACTGGAATGACTACTGAAGAGCTGGTCTCACTTTGGGAAGATCAAAAGAAGAAGGATGCTGCTGATGCTGAAAGATTAGTGAAGTTTGTCTTGGCTCAAAAATCTGTCAAGCCAAGGAAGTCCACCAAGCCTCCATCAGTTAAGGAAAGCAAGAAAAGGGTTGAAATGAATATTGACAGCTTCCTTGCGATGGGTCTTAGTGAAGAAACTACTTCTCAGATTGAGAAGTTACCTGGTCAGTATGAGTTGCCTCATCAGGTTCAAGTCGAAACACAAAGAAGACTCCCTTTTGCTCAAGCTGAAGAAGAAAAGACAAAGCAAGAGAATGAACACATGATGACTCGTAGGATGCATGAAGCAAAGATTACAGATCTAGAAGTCACAGTCAAAGAAGGGACTTCAGTAGAGACTTCTACATTCTGGCTAACTCTGACCAGAGCCAATGGCTTGACTGAATCAATTCAGCAATGTTATGTCAGCTATTTTGGCTACGACGAGTGGATGGAAATGTTTGATGTACTTCTCAGCAAACCAACAAGAAACAAGTATGAGAGGGCATGGCTAAGGGCAATAGATGCTGCAATTCAAAAGAAAAACGAATTAGAAGTTGTCCTTGGAATGAAGCCTCTTATCACCTCACCATCTCCTGCTCGTCCACTGAAGAGGAAGGCTACTGAAGGATCATCTGGAGGATCCTCACCAAAGAGACAAGCCTAACTCTTGTATTTTATTTTGAAAAATTTTGTAATAGATGCAAACGTGTATATACTTAGTTTATTTCA
>JAOEHQ010026786.1:0-13745 GCA_025447715.1 Asclepias incarnata
CATCTACCCTTTAATTTCTAAAATAACTACACTACCCCTTTTATATTAATAACCACACCACCACCATCGCCACCGCCTCCACTACACCGCCGTCGCTACCATCATTGCCGTTGCATTGCGCGGGCATGCGTCTAGTTATTTATATATCAATTCCCTCATACTTTGTTTATGAAAGAATTAAATACCATGGTTATTATTGTAAGAAAGTAAGAAAGTAAAAGAGGATCTCCGAGAACTAGTAAATATACAAATTCATTGCTTTGCATATCTTTTACAAATTTATAACATATAAATTTTAGATGCTAATTTGTGAATGATTCTATCATTCTATGATAACGTCTCACATATATCATGGATATGGGCAATTATTATAGAATCTTTCATCAAATTCAAAAAATTGTAAACCATATATATATCAAAGATGCAAAACAAGACAATTAAAGAACAAAATAGTTTATACACCGCCTCTTTTATTTGTATGCGATCAAAATAATTGTTTTCATTAAAAAAAATGAATTTCTTTTTGTAAAACTTTGACTTAATAATCCAGCTAATCTCTCAAGTAAGGATAATCTTGCTCTTATGATCATTTTGATGGTTACCTACATGGATTTAAAATATTGTTTGTTCAATCGACTGTAGTCAAACTTATTAAACTATTTTGATTGTCCCCTTCATGGATTTAATTTTGCTTCTTTTAGTAATATGGATGATTCAAAGTTTTGCATATTGTATTTATTTGAAAGTGACTTGAACTTTAGCTTGATATTGTGTATTGCTTTCCCAAGTTTAGAGACAATGGCCATTTATAACAATGTTTTAAAAACTAGTTCGAACCGATCGGTAGGACTGGTTCTGGAGGGGTGACCGGTTTTTAGGCCTGGTTTTTTAGGAGATTTGAACCGGCTGGTTATTCCCGGTTTTGACCGGTTTTCAAATTTTTATTTTTATGTTTTGAATTTTTTTATAATTTTCTTTATGAATTTGTATATACTTTAATGTTATTTTTCTTTTTCTTGTTTGTGAATTTTAAAACGTATATTTTTCTTATGAAATACCTATTTGGTATTATTTTTGACTATTTTCATTAGATTGTATAAGTTTAGTAGCAATTTTATAAAAAAAAAATTTTTAATATAAAAATAGCCACCCGGTTCAACCGATCCGACCGGACGCGAAAAGTTTTTCGGTTCACTAAAAAATTCGGTTTTAAAACAGTGATTTGTAAACAAAATATTTAAGATTAGAGGGAGTGGTGAGTTCCAAACTAATTTTACCTAAATTGTCATGTCACGACTCCCCAACAAATAAACTTAATGTCAAATCAACTCAATCCTACCCCAATCTACCTAAAATGAAAGGAGTAGTATTGCCATATACCCAAATGTCAAATCACCCACTTTCTCCCACCGTTACCAACTCGGGTCACTTACCCAATTCCTTATCCACTCCACCTTAACTGAAACGGCGGCGGTGTAACCAAGCTACCCGATTCTACCCGAGCCCCACTCCCTCCGCTCTTAATACTCATTACAAAGCCAACAATGGCTACAAAACCTACACGTTAAGTAACACTAGAGGGACCATTTTTGTAAAATAACAGAACAAAAAAGCCACTTGTTACTTATTACAAACATAAAATATTAAAATAAAATAAAATAAAATATTTTATCTCAAAGATAACGCCAAAAACTTTACAAACGTAAAACCCTTTCCCTCTTTAATTTTTAATACACAAAAATTTCTTTCAGTTTTTCATTCACGATATAAATTAAAAAGGCAATTAAATTCGTATTATTTGAGGTAATAATAATCATTTTAATCCTCTGGATAGTTAAAGAAAACATCATTAAAATTTTTTGATATGTTTTTTGTTTTGTTTTGTCGGTGATTTATTGTTTGATCGCATGCAATTGTTTTTCTGTTTGTTCTTATCTGTATCTGTAGTTGTATCTATATATTATTTAATTTATATTATTGCTCATAATATATATATATATATATATGTTTGTTATGATCATTGTAGAAGAGGTTAATTGTTATTCTTGCAGGTTGATATTGTTGTAAGTTTTTTTTTCTTCTATTTTTCTGAAGTATTTTGTTATGTCGTAAAAGTTATGATAAAGTGTATTTAATGCTGTTTTTTTTTTTGAACGGAAAATATTAGTTGTTAGTAGTTAGTTTTTTTTAATGCGGGTTTTTAGCTGAAAGTTTTACGCTCAAGGCGTGTAAGATTAAGATTCAGTTGACTTGAAAAAGTTAAAAGATTTAATGATAAGGATAGTTAAACGTAGTGAAGATTAGTTTTAGTTGTTTTCCGAAGGAGTGGACAGTTATTTTGGGACGGCTGAAGTACAATTACAGGACTTATTTATAGTTTAATGATAAGGGTAAAATAGAAATATTAGTAGAATCGTAAATGTAGATTTTTTTGATAGTGGACAGTTATTTTGAGACGGAAAGTACAATTTATGTGCTTTATAATGTAATGATAATGGTCGTGGACAATTATTTTGGGACGTGAGATGTATAAGTTATGGACTTTATAATTTAATGATATGGGTAGTACTTAAAGGAAATAATGTAGTTTTTTTAAGTTTATATTTAGTGTGGACATTTATTTTGGGACGGAGATAGTATGATTTATTGGCCTATAATTTAACGTGTATGTGTATTGATTTGGTTCTCAAATTTGAGATGACAAACTACCAAGTCTTGATGATGTATTTGGATGTGAAATCTTTATTATTGTTAGTTAGAGGTTGTTATGAAGCATTAATTGTGGCAAGTTGAGCGTTAACATGTTGACCGTTAACATTTAACGGTTCTTATTGCAGGAGCTTGTTTGATTGTATAATTTTGGAGAAAGATGTCAGGTGGAGAGGTTAAAAAGGTTTCATCTCAAGATTTACAACTGGTATGCTTTCGAGCTTGATATTTGTCTTTTAGAAAAATGGCTGATCTTTCGAATAGTTTTGTATATGTTTTTAAGCAGTTGTTGTGATTTTGTAATCACGGGATGGTTAAAGTGGTGATTACTGATCTTGGTATGAAAATGTTATCGAGAAAAAATATCGGGTTAAGTGTGAAAGAAGAAAATGGAGTAGCTATTTAAAGAAGCTCATGGTCTTTCGATCCCTTTAATATTATCAGGATAAATGTGAAATTTGTAGATCATATTCGAGGGAGTAACATACGCTTGGCATACTTACTTACTTACTTACTTAAGAACTAATACAGCCATATCAGTAAAATTTACCAGGGTAATTTTTTCCCCTTTACCCAAAAAACAGAGATATCAGTAGCCACTCATAAAAACCTCTGTTTTTCACCACGTAAGTGATTGGTGGACAATAAAAGATATGCCCAAGGAGAGGCAGCCATAATAAGGAAGATGGAAACAAGCTTTTCACACTTGATATGTTATTTTACTTTTGAAATGTTTAGTGCTTCGTAGGAATATAACGACTAGTAAGTCGAGGGTTGAACCTGATCTATTGCCAGATATTACCAGTTTCTGTGTAGATCATGTTACTTTCAAGTGTTCTTTGTTATTATTCAAGTGAATTACTTATTTTGATAGTGTTTGCATACAGGTACAAAATCTTATAGAACGGTGTCTTCAGCTTTACATGACCCAGAAGGAAGTTGTTAGTACGCTACTACATCAAGCAAAAATAGAACCTAGTTTTACTGAGCTCGGTAAGATGCACACAAAGCTCTATCTTTGTACAGTTTTTTGCATTTGAGCGAGCAACAACATGCTCGGAATGTTTTCATCATGGCACAAATATGAACATTTTTTATATGTTGGTTAGGTGTGTGATGCACTACTTGACAGGATGTTCATACTTTTGGATTTTAATGATGCATGCAATTCTTCATTTCAACTCGGTGTTTGTGTTTTTTTTTGGTTTGTTTGTATCAGTTAATAAAAAATGTATGGAAGACTATCTCACTTCTTTGATTTGTGAATCGTGATGCATTGGAATATAATCTGCAGTTTTGCTCATTTAACATATTTGTTTCTGTCTTTCAGTTTGGCAGAAGCTTGAAGAAGAAAATCAAGATTTTTTCAAGGCTTATCACCTGAGATTGATTTTGAAGGACCAGATACTGAAGTTCAATAAATTGCTCCAGACACAAGCTGAGCTGATGAGTCAGTTATCCACTGCCTCTGGACCAGCTTCAGTTCCTATCCCTAATGGATCTCATGCTCCTTTATGTAAGAGAGCCATCACTATAATCTCAATTGTTGTGCCTTTAAGTGGTAACTGCTACAGGTGACAAAATGGGTGGGTTGGGTTACAGGTCAAAACCTGTACTTTTTTTTTGCTAAACAGTTTGTGTATCAAATACGGCTGCAAAAGTTATATCATTTTATCAAGAATACACTTTCGGTCCCTGTCAGCACATTTGACCCATATTCTTCCCGCTTTCTTTTTAACCATTTGACCCATTAGGCCATAATAAACATTACCTGAATTGACGCATTTGTAGGTAATTGGATTGAAATTGCCACCTCTGGTTACTACCTATTTCATTGCTCATATAAGTATCTTTCTTACAATGTGTCAAAACTTTTCATCCTATGGCCCAGATAATGCAGGACAAGCTATGAAGCCAGATAACATGTACCAGTCTACTGTTTCTAAGTTGCCTAGTGGACTCACTAATGGTGGACCATCTGCTCACCCATGCATGCAATCTGGTGTTGGTATGTCTGGTTTGCCCAGAAGGGATGATGTATCACCAAACCTACTAATGGCCCAAAATCCAAATATGGGTCTTATGCAAGGAATGAATAGCGAAGGGATGATTAAATCAAAAACTGGTTATGCAGAACCCTCGTTTATGTACAATGCTGCAAACAATGCACTAGAACGGAACCCTGCCATGGCAGAGGTACCTATTCCTTCCTTTATGGGAGAAGAGGCCAATCCGAAACCCGTGAATGAACCAGTAGTTGACCCCGATACGTCGTCATATGGATTTTTAGGACAGATACCTAGAAATTTTAGTCTGTCAGATTTGACGGCGGACTTCTCTATAAGTTCAGGTTCTCTCTCTCTCTCTCTCTCTCTCTCCCCCTCTCCCTCTGTGTGTGTGTGTGTGCAAACAGTGGTTTTAGTGTTACTACAGGTGGCAAAAAGGTTTTGACATAATGATATAGGCATATAGGACATTGTAAGCATCTCCATTAGGCGACTTTTGACCTCTTCAATAATTTGACATGTTCTTATTTTTTGGCTAATTTTTATCTTGTTACCCATTTGAAGCGTCGTTAACATTGGGTTGAAAAATGCGTTGATGTTGCCACCTCTAGTTGTTACAATTGTTCAGTGGTCAATGGGTCAAAATGGGCTAGATCAACCTGCAAAAAAATTTCTCATATTTTATTAATTTTCTTTTAATAGAAAATTGTGTTAAATTTTATTCTGAAGTTTTCAATATGATAATAAACTAGCATCTTATGTTAAACATCTTAGTAGGTTGTATACTTGTAGGTAGGCATTAAAAGTACTTGATAGGCAATTTTCAACCTCTTCGACCACTCCTACTCGTGTTTTACCTAATCATATAAATTTTCCCATATCGACCCGCACATAAGTAAATGGGTCGAAATTGCCTGCCTCGAAGGCTGTAATGTGACAGGTACTTTTTGTTTCAGATATACTCGACAACTATTCTAGGTCACCCTACCTGGCGGCAGATACGGATTTCTTGAATCCACATGGTAACGGAGACACCCAAGGTATGAATATTTTGGCCTTCGATAAAATATATTTTGAATCTTGTAGTGGGTATTGATATGTGTGTCCTGGCCTGTCAGGAGACGGTAAAAGGTTGGACACTATATCAGAAGGCTTGAGTTATGAAGGGTTTGGCAGTGATTGATTTATTGTCACTCATGGTACTACTTTTCCTGCCATTAAATGTTAACTGTATTAATAAACTGAAATGTGCCATGGGTGTAAAGTATAAAATGATTTACTTTCAATGAGGAAATCTTACAAATGTTTGGTACCGACTAAAACATTCACCTCCATCTGGACTGCAGACTATCGTACCTTTGAGAACATGTCACCTTGCATACTGATTCTCTGTTACTTTTGATGAGATGATTTAACAAACTTTAGCTGCCCACTAAAGAAAATGCTTCCATAACTATTTTTTGGTCAAAGACGGCAATGCTTTTGGGATTTTCATTTACTAGCAAGCAGGATTTACTTAAACTCCTAATTTAAATCCAGTTTGAACCTTGACGTTTTCACATACTCGTTAATGAACTACCAAAATTGTTAGCGGCTAAGGGCTCGTGAATATCGATAATATGTGCATTATTATCCGCTGTTCTCAAAATATGTACAGTTATAGCATCATCTAAGATTATTAAAAGAGTCCTTTTTGTTGATTCTTTCTAGCATGCTGATCAGAACCTTCTTTTGATTCTTTCTGTCTCGCAACAGGTCGAAGACATTAAGGCCAAGTAGACAGAACTTTCGGTAAATAACTTCATGCATCTGAACTGTCAAATATGGTGGTTGTGTCCGGGAAGGTAAAAATTAGTTATGGGTGTAGGTCTGTGGATGTTTTTTGTTTTATATAGTTAGATGATTTGGTATTTTTCTAGGACGTTGCTTTGATTTGGTTTTCGGTTTTGGTTTATAATTGAATGTGAATGATCCCTGGCTAGAATATCAAATTGTAATTACTCTTTTCTGTGCGATGTTTTTTGGATGATGATGATAAGTGATAAATTCATAATGAAATAAATACTAATTTGGTGATGGTCAACTCTTGTCTAATGTTTTGATTATATTATGTGATACTAATGGTTATTTAAAATCATTTAATTGTATGTATCTGATGCTTTATTACTTACAAATGATAGTGGTAATTAGTATTGCTGTCATAAAAGAAAATAGCTTGAATGCATCTAATTAGTATTGAATTGAAAGCTTAATTCATACAATATATATGGTTTGGAAGTTGGGCGAATAAAATCATAAAATGTGATTGACAAATTCGATACTTCTTTTTTTGGGTACAAATTCTTAATAATATGTTTAGGCTAAACGGACTGACTCAGCATGGGTGGTGTCTCCCACCCGATACGCCGGCCGGGAACACCATGCCCCCCAGGCGTTTTGGGGGTAGGCGGCATGAGACGCTCGTTTTGATTGTTGATTTCAAAAATATATCCGTTGCAAACGGATAGTTTGACTTAAAATTTTTTTTTACCTTATTTTATAAAAAAAACTCTATATATACACAATACTTTTACACACTTTTCTTATACTTTTACACACTTTTCTTTATATTTTATAAAATGTATAACTTCGACAACTAATTTAACCAAGGCTATCGTTATCTACGTCCGAACCACCCGAATCAACCCGTTATAGTTACCCTGTAGCTTTCTGCCAATCCTATTATTTGAAGCCTTAATAGTCTTATAGTCTTGATCACTTCTGACCAAACATTTGAAATTATTTCAAGTCACAAAGGTCACTTTAGCCAGCCAAAAGTCCAAAAACGGCTTATTGCTTAATGTTATTTTTAAGTTTTCCGTCAAGTCATTTAAGCAAAGCTATGCTATGTGAAGCTTAAAGATATCCAGCTTGATCTAATTAAAGCCGTATACTGAACATGCATTACAAGTTTAACCAGGAAAACTAGCCAAGTTCTAATCCATTTCAAACTTGGCTAGTGCCCAAAAACTCTTAAATAGGCCCTGTCTTGAGTGCATGGTCTAAATCGGCAATCAAATCGTCCACATCTTCGATCCCCACAGATATACGTACCAGATCTTCAGTTATGCCTCTAGCCTTGCGGACCTCTGCTGGTATGACCGAATGTGACATAAAGCTCGGAAGTGTTATGAGTGACTTTACAGTCCCTGCCAAAATAGTGAACATAATGAGTTGAAAGGTATGCCAAAACACGTTGGGTGAGCCAGTGAATTAATAAAATGGATGGTCAGACAAATTGGATAACAGGCGAAAATGAGTTTGTTAAGGTTGGAGTGGCTCTTGACATCTTTTGTTCATCTTTATGAATATTATAAATAAAGCATTAAGTGGAAGAAAATATTACCGAAACTAACAGTTATGCCAAAGTACTTAGTATTCTCTACTACATGCTTCGATAGAGCCAAGGATCCTGTCTCGAAACTTAGAACTGATCCTGCACCCTTCGCCTGCAAAAGGTAAACCATTGCTGCTATTACATGTCATATTCTGTGGGACAACCAAAGATGGGTTTTAACCAAGGTTATACTAGTTAAACAAACATTTCTATTTTGTATTTTTCAAACAGCAACAAATGTTTCATGGTTTGCTTGTGTATACCCTGCACCCCTTTTGGATTCACCTCGATTCACACAATGTCACGACATAATCAGGGTGGGTTTTTTTTATTTGACACACATTACCTGAGAGTAGTGTAAAGAGTGTCCCGGATGACTAGGAAGACCAGCATAATTAACCTTTTTCACCAAGGGGTGAGAAGCTAGAAATTCTGCTATCTTTTGTGCATTATCCTATTACACACAGTTGAAACAATAATCAGTATGTAATCTTTTGATATGCATATTCTGGTTGTTGATTATATGATAAAAGTACACTATGGGAAAAGGACATTAGAAAAATGATTAGAGGTGGCAGTTTTGGCCTACGGCCCAAATGGGTCAGATGGGTCAAAAGTCGCCCAAAGCGTTTTGAATTGCTTAAGAGTAAAACATCCTAAATCATTTACTTAACAAATCAAATTATTATTGTAACACTAGAGGTTTTCTAATCATATTAGTTATTAATAATTTTAAGAAGATAAAATAAAAGTGGTGACAGCTAGGCCCTGACCCCGACCCTACCCATTTGGACCCAATGACACATAATAAAAGGTTACCCATGACCTCTTTCAAGCGAAAGACGTGCCATTTTGCTATCACTAGAGGATATACAAAGTCATCCACATCAGATCCCGTAACATAATTTTAGAAAAATCTAGTAGGATGGGTTTGAACAGAACCTGTTGCCTTTCAACGCGCAATGCCATTGTCTTGATACCCCGTAAACAGACCCAACAATCAAAAGGTGCCAGCCCAGCACCTTCTGAATTTTGCAGGTTATATAATTCTTCCCCTAATCTGTTTTAGTTATCAAAAAGTAATGTTATTTGACACATAAAAAGAAAGTCAAAGTCGATAATATTATCAAGTTCAAGCGTGCTCTTGTAGTAAAGAGCGATCCATGTATGATCATTTTCGAAATAGACGAAAATACTATCATATAACGTTCAAACCTTTCTCCTCTTACAGCAATCACTCCAGCCATGACATCACTATGTCCAGCAACAAATTTTGTAGCTGCGTTCATTACGAAGTCTGAAAAGGCAAAATCAGTTATTTGTTACTCATACATACTAAAATAGAGGAGACAATATCAGCCATTTACTTACAAATGGCTTGATTTGGATAGTGTTAGTAATTCTCAAACGACCCAAATGAGTCAAATGAAAACAATCTACCTAAAAGGGAAACAGGTCAAATGCATTGATCACATGAACGGGCTGAAAGTCATCTAAAACTTATTTTTGATGCATACATGATACAACCTCTTGAGTCGCTTTATTAAAAGATTTAGATTATTATTTTTATACTACTGTTTTTGTGATTATAACACATTAATTATTCTTTAAAAAATGGACAACAAAAGTGTTTTTTGGATCAACTCAACAACGTTTCAACCCAGGCATGCTTTGACCCGTTATCCAACCTGCCAAACTTGTCACCCCAGATAACCCCAATGGATGCAGAGTATTCTAAGAACCTGCTCCAAGCTCCAAGGGTTGACACAATATCGGAGACATGATGCTATTATCCACCATTAAAAGAGCACCATTATCATGAGCTATCTTTGCTATTTTCTGAAAATGGAAAGGCACATTCACTTAATCCGACTGATGAAAAGAAAAGGAACATAAACAACCTTACAACTTCCACCCTTACACGAATATCAGAAATTTGTTGTTGCGGATTGGTTGGACTCTCCAACCAAACAAGCTTTGTTTCTCGACCAATAGCAGATGCAACCTCATCTAGGTTGGTTGTATTCACTCTCCTTCAAATTGAACAACACATTTTTACACTATATCTAAATGACAAAAATGTTACGTAAGACAGATATTTTAAGTTTTGTACTAACTTAACCATAACTCCTCTCTTTGGAATGACTTGTGACAATAATCTATCCGAACCACCATATATGTCTTCTCCTGCAACGATTTCTTTGCCTGCAAGTATGATGCTTAAGATTATTATTACATATACGTTATTGTAATATGGTATCATCGATGTGATTATATGATATTGAATAACCACAAATACCGACTATAGAAGATAGTGTTTCAACATAAATCGGCATATGCATGCATGCTAATATGAAACTGATTAATTATCATATTATCATCCTATATATCCAAAAGTTAAATTATGATTATCAGATAACGAGATCCAAAACGCAAATCCAAACACCTCCTCAATTTACATGCATGTGTGTGTCAAGTAGTATAGAAATCCATTAACTTTACCAGGTTCAACAAGATGACTGACAGCAGATAAGGCAGCCATTCCACTGGAAAAGCAAAATGCTTGATCTGCTTTATCAAGCTTTGCCATGAGACTGATCACATACGAAGGAGAATAATGATACAATGAGAAACTACTATAATACAATGTACTTAACCACAATAGCATGATGATCATCTCATTATTCATACCTTTCAAACACATCACGTGTAGGATTGCCGCCCCTGGTGTAATCATAGGGACCATATTCAGTCGCTGAAGGCTGAAAAAGCACAAATACATTACTAGTTTGATTACAATCCTATGAAGACCGGTGAATGCAACTTTTTGTGTCATACTCATAATGTTCATGATTGTGCATACTAGAAGTCTAACTTGAGAGTTATCACATACCCGTGATAAGAAAATGCCTAACGGAAATTGTAACTGATTACCTGCTTGAATGTGGCTGTTTGATATAAGGGCGTGCTCATTGCACCGTAAGGATCAAACTTGTTCCCAAAGTTCATCAGTATCGTTGATACACTTGGCTCCTTAATGTCTGCCTCTTCAGTTGAACATAACTCTGCCATCAAATGAACTAAATTAGCACATTAAAGCATATCAACTTCTTCTAAATTTTACTACATGTGGCAATATGGGCAGGTCAGGTTGTTTCAGTCCTGGTCGCCTGTGTTTAAACCGGTCAACAGTTGGTACAGTTCAATATGGGTTGGGTCAAGTCCAGTTGGAATGTCTCAAAAATAACCTTTTGTCCATTTCCATTTTATTACAAGTAATTTGTTGACTATGACTGAGAAACAATAATACAGATATATTACAACATACAAATTGTAAAAGGAAAGGATTACAAAGGTTTTATCCATAAAAGATAAACTTTTGAGCAGTTTTTAACCCATCTGACCTATTTGAACACTTCTCCTTTTAGCTAGATTTCTTTTTTATTTTACGCAAGACATAACACAACCCAATTTGACGCATTCATAAGTAAATGCTCGAAATTATTGTTCATAATATTCACATAAGAAATTACAAAAAAAAAAATAACCATTTAAGTAGTCGGCCCGCTTATCAACTACAGCTGAAGCCCTCACATCCATTTTCCAGTCTCTCGTGCATCCTAACTCGATGTTCTTACACAATAACGCTGAACTACGAGTATTTGATGAACCAGATGTACATCGATAACTAACAACCTCCTAAAAGTAGGAACAAATAAATAAATTAACATGAAATCATAGGGAGGTTAGTAGGTTACAATATATATAAAAGTAATTGTGTACAAATGGAAAAGTACTATTTTAAGACTTAAAACTCAAAAAAAAAAAAGAAGAAGAGAAAAAACAGCACACATAAACTCTTGTTTTATTTGACACATTTTTTTCTTCCATTCTCATAAACAATCAAAATTCGAAACAAATATTCTGGCTTCGTCGTCCCTGCATGTAAATAAAAGGAAAGACTTACATAACGAATGTTGAGTTCAGTTTGTGAAGCAGTGAAGAACATATATGGTGATCTAAGAAATGAAGAAGCCATTGCCATATATATTGTTGTATTGTGATATATAAAGAGTCAGATACTGTATTGTGCATGGCCTGTGGAAGAGGGGACTGTTACAGTTTATATACACCAAATGCGCAAAAATGGTTTGTGATATTATATTTTATTTTGTTACTATTTATTATTTATATTTTCATTATACATTTATAGCATGTAGGTAATGAATACTACGTAATATATATAGAAAAAATGATGATATATTTTTAATTAATTAATTATTATTATGTACTACTATATATATGATCATCTTGTTAACATATATAACAAAACCATATATATACTTGCCCTCTCAAATATATATACTTGTTGACATGTAATTATGAAAATCTAATCAAAACAAACAACATGAACAGAAATTGCCTTGCATGGCCATATTACACTTAGAAATCAAAAAAGAGTTTTAGCATTAAAATATGCTAATGTATTTTTCGAGTAGTACACACTTGCGTTCGGCATATTTTTATTGACTTGTAGATACTTGAAATTTCAAATTTTGTACATGTATGCAGGGGCGGAGCCACATATGAGGGGGTGATTCAAATGCACCCCCAATTTCAAAAAATTTTTAGAGGTTTAGTGTAAAATTGTAGGTTTTTTAGCGTGTGCACCCCGAAATTTTTTATATTCCAAAAATTGTGAACCTCAAAAAAAATTTCTGGCTCCGCCACTGCATGTATGCTCACTTTAACTCAATTAGGCAAATTTCGAACAATCTTTTTCAACTCTTTTTCCCCTACACTTTTGTTGTATAAACCAATGTAATAATCATCGTTACTTTTTTCCACCTACACACCTGTTTTCTTCCATTTCTTTTCACAATTTTTCGACAAGATTCATCGATCTCAAATTTTAGAAACTATGGAAAAAAGGGTAAAGATGTTTATAACATTGGTTTGTATCGAAAATGGAGGTAAAAGGTTTGCCAAAAAAGTAGAACAACTTCACAAAAAATGAACTACGAAAACTCACAGTACTTTGGTTAAAACAACTAAACATGTACACAATTTGAAAGTTAATACAAAAAATATACAAACGGACTTTGTACAAAAATGGAAAAGTAAATATGAATTTTAAGGCTTACACAACAATCTTAGAAATCTTGTTATACTTTACGTGTTTTTTTCATTCCATTCAAATATAAAATCAAAATTCAAAACGAATATTCTGGCTTCGTCCCTGCATGTAACTAATTAAAAGGAAAGACTTACATAACGGTTAGTGAGTTCATTTTGTGGAGCAGAGAAGAACATAGGTGGTCTAAGAAATGAATAAGCCATTGCCATTGCTGTAATTTTGAAAAATATTAATGTTATGTGGTTCGAAGCTTTTTGTTATATAAGAGAAAGATATTTATGCATGGGCCTGTACAAAGAAGGGACTACTAATTATACAGTTTATATACCCCAAATGCCCACAAATGGTTTGTGATATAGTTTATATATTTAATTAATTAATAATTAATTAATTATATATATATATATAAGAGTGTCCAAAATTATTTTATGGAGAAGCATGGACCATTAGATAAGTTTTAACTTTTAATTACAACCCTTAGATCAAAATGATGATGTCATCATTGACTTTATTATTA
>JAOEHQ010026797.1:0-13745 GCA_025447715.1 Asclepias incarnata
CCGGTTAGGAAATAACCGGTTAGAAACCGGTTCGGTTTCGGTTTTTTTCTAACCGGTTTTCCAAAACCGGTTTTTTTTTGGACAGGTCTATATGTGATAAGAGGCTTGAACATTTCAATCGCAAGGTACACTATATTCGATTATTAGAAAATTGAATTGTTGTTTATACTTTATACCATGGAGTGCATAACTACATACCTATGATGGTAGCACGCCTTTGTATATTTCCCCGTTCTCTGACTTCTATAGTCTAATGTGTCTATATCTGTTGGAGACATGAGAATAATGATATGTTACCACTATAGGTTAAGAGATCGTGATTATTTTTACTGTTAGGGTTATCCGGCATGACGAATCCTTTTTATTCAAATTTATGCGGTCTAACTAAAGTACCCCCGTAACTATTTCCAACTATTTTCCTGGTCACCGCTTGGTGTTGGTTAGCATAGTATGCTAATTAAATTCTAAATTTACGGAGTATTAATTTGTAGTCGGTACATACTTGATAGTAGATGGACAACAATGTGTAATCAGCTTCATCATGAACAAGATTACTCGACTCACTAGCTAGCCAAGGCTTTTAAACTGATTACAGATATACATTTTATTTTAGCAAGCTAATTGTAAAACAAACACTGTAATATAATATTAGGTGCATTGTTTGACTTCGAATTCTTTACATTTCATTGTTTTATAACTAAGGATGATTATAATCAAAAAGGTCATTTGTTTCACTTCGGCTTTTTGAGTTTTTAATTTAATATGACGTTGTCATGTCTAAAACTCTAATTAGATCTAATGTTAAACAAATAATGTGCTATTTGTTTTCACACATACGTAATGTTTTTTAATACCTAATTTGATAGACAATGCATCAACTGAACATGGTGTATAGATCAGTGAAGGGGAGAATAAGCCACTTTGTTAGTTGTGGTTTCCAAATTAAAATTTGCATTTTTTAAGTATCATATACGTTTTGTAAAAAGCTAGACTCAAATTGTTAGAATTTATAGCTTTATGCACTTGAAATTAGATATGTTTTTTTCATAAAAAGTAATAACATGATTCTAACAACAACAAAAACTATTAGGGCATATTAGCTTGGTTATTCTAAATATTATTATTATTATTATTTTTTTTTTTTTTTTTGCGAACTATGATTTTATTCTTGGAAAAGGCATTACAATACAAAAGGCATTATTTTATTCTAAATAATATTATTGATTTATTTGGATTCGACTTATACTTGATATAATCCATTTTGTGTCTTATTTTATGGTTTATAAATTTATCATGACTTAAAAATAAGATTTAAGTTCATAAATTAAAACAATAAATGCTAATAGATGAACTTCTCAAATATAAACCGGACCTAGGCCATCTTCAATGCCCAAAATGTCATTCAAAATGTTGACCAAGCATACCGAAGTTTCGGTATGCCGTCATTGGAGCTTTGAAATGATGGTCGTTATGATCCACCAAAATGTTGGCCAGCGTATTGAAGGCGTGGGCCAAATTCTTTTCTTTTTTTTGTATGTGCATTCTGTATATATATAAATAATGTATTTTTTAATTTAATGGATGGTGACATGGCATTTGCAAGTTGGGTTTCAGTGTGTTAGGTTGAAGGGAAAATGAGTTCGGTATGTTTGTTCAGTGTGTTGAAACAGTTTATTGACGTGTTGTTGAGATGACCAGTGTGCTTTGACATATTGATGTTGCCATTGGAGATGGCGTAAATAAGTTGACACAATTCAAAATATTTAAGCTATATAAAGATTATAAACAATCTCCAACACACTTAAATATGTATGTATATGAGTAACTTACCCAACTTATATGAAAAACTAACAAAATTTTATTGAAACCACCTCAAAATTCAGACTTTAGTTAAACTTAAAAATATGACCCTCTTCATCTTCTTCCTCTTCTCTCTATATAATCCACAATTCCACATTCTTCAAACATTTTTTCTCTTGTTTTCCATCTACTCTTACTAATGGCTAGATTCACATTAAAAATAATGTATATCACCACTACCTTTTTTTTTCTATGAACATTCGATTTGGGCATGGACCTAGGCAGTATGCAGGACCTAATCAGGGAATTTATGGAAAAAGCCCACAGACTTGTTACTCAAAGTAATCGAACCCAAAACCTGTGGGTAAAAAACTTAAGAAAGCCATCTCACAATCCCTAAGCATTTGCGAGTTGATATGTGCGGTGTCCCTTAAGTAAAAAATGATGAATTAATCACAGGACAGGAGGTAGATATAATGTTAAATTATTTTATTATTACTATAATAATAAGATGTAAAAAAATGGTACGTGTGGGGAAGCATTTAAGATCGGGGCATTAGCATAAGTAAGTGTGTGATAACGAAAATGTTGTTTCCGGCCAACACATGAAGGAAGAGAATCTCCACACGTGTTACAAGTTTGACCATTTTGAAACGATAGCTAGGCTGGGCTGTGGATGAGTTGTGTTGGGTGGGGTGTGGTGTGGTCCTCCACTCACTCATCATCATAAAAACAACAAACATAACCATGTTTTGTGGTCACCCTTCCCCCCTAAAACACTTGTTCTAAACCAAACTCATTTTCATTTATTCACTTCTTTTTGTTCTTTTGTTTAACTTTTATTGATTTCCCATGTGACCGATTTCCATTACAAACATATTTGTCATTCTCAACTATAATTCAACATAGCAATATCATCAAAAACGTTGAATATATGATCGGTATCTAAATTCAAAACAACTTCATCGACCTAACATGTATAGTTTCATAGTTGAAAATTGGAACAAGTTGGATGGATAATTTCGTGTAGCCAAATTGAAAAGCTAAAAGGTCGAACTTTGCTTTATTACAAACCTTCGACACAAATCATCATTTTTTTCTATAGGATTGGGCACAAGACAACGTAAATGAGAAAACAAATTGTTTTTTATATAGAGGTTACTATTGTCCAATAATAATAAGTGTATATCGTCTTTCTTAAGTAATCTAAACATCAAAAACCTCATTCGTTCATTAATCAAAATGCAACTTATTATCCTGAATATTTATCCTCACATAACCCGTTTTGAAAATACAATAATTTTAACGATTGTAAAATATATATAAAGAAAAATAAAAAAATTCATGTTTAGAAATTAATATTTTTGTTGTACTTTGCGCTCATAAAGTTATAACTTACAATAGACATTCATATATTATACAAGGTTGACTAGCATTTTAAACTAATGCCAACAATCTTCTGCTCCATTACGGAAGCCATTTCTTGCTTTTATTGTTTGGTCCCCTCAATGCATGTCATACACTAAGCCTGGAGCAAAATATATGAATCCATTTTTATTTTATTTTTTTTGGGACGGCCAACAAATTTATACATAATTAACATGTCCAACAAAAGGTTATGAAATGTAAACCAGTACATCCAAACATGCCAGATACACATATTCCATTTCCTTAATTACAACTTTCAACCCGCACAGTTGCTTTTATTCTGTTTCGGTATGACATTCAAACTTTCAACTCATACAATTTTGAATTGTATGATACCAGTACCCTACATTGCTTCCACAGGAGAGAATATTATCATATGCCAAATTAATCCTGGGCACAAGAACGATCTTGATATAAGAAATAAATAAACTATGGTCGTTACAAACGCATATCATTATTTTACAGAGAAGAACACAAACATAAACCTATAGGTATACTTATAAAGCCGCATCTCATTGATCTCCACATATTATTGTTTAGCACAGTGATCACCAGTAGATATTGTCCAATTCATTTCATCTCATAACCGCGATTTGGCTTGATCCAATGGCGCGCTCTGCATTTCAAGCAAAAATATCATCATATCATATTATTAATTTACTAATATATTCCTGAAACTTTCAATTGTAGATAAGGAGAAGAATGTAAAAAATCCTAACCAGAGGAGCCCCAAGTGCAGCTCTTTCTGCTAAGTAGGCACATGGCTTAAAGAACTCCCCATACATCTTTGACCACTCCTCCAGCCTCCCATATACGTATTTCGATCCAAGTAAATCTCCCCAGAACATAACCCCTCCCCTGTATGCACAAAGCTGTGATTCTTTAATATGTAAAAGTGACGAAAAATTAATACAATTTCATTGTTGACAACACTAAACCTGTAAGGTGGAAATCCCATTCCCATAACACCCGCAACGTCCAAATCAGCTGCTTTCACTACAATACCCTCTGCATACACTCGGCAAGCCTCGTTCACAACAGGAAAAAATATCATCTCTATGATATCCTTGTCCGACAATTTTGCAAGCTGAAACCAGAGTAAGCCCCGACTTAAATATACCACTCTATCAGAGTTGAATCTATATAGAATTATATACAATACACACACACACACAGAGAGAAAGAGACCTTAGGATCAACCGAGACACCAGACATTTCCCTTGCCTTCTCAATGTATTTCATGACTTCAGGATCTGGGTTTGCTTTACGCTTATCATTGTAGACATAGAAACCTTTGCGAGTTGTTTCACCTAAATAGGAATCACAAGTTTAACATAATCCTTGAAAACAAACAATTTTTTCTTTTATAGCAAAAACATGATACCTGCTCTTTTATCCTCTTGCATGAGTGGAATTAGCATCGACTTATATGTTCTTTCAGGAAAATTAAGAACAAACTGTGAGCCAGTTGCCACTGCAACACCAAAACCGACAAGATCACACAATCTAAAAGGACCCATTGGCATTCCGAACTTTGAAATTACTCTATCGATTCTATAAATGTCGGCACCACGTTCTACAAGCAAAAGAGCCGCTTGAGTATATGGGAAGAACATCCTATTGACAGCAAACCCTGTGCAATTCCCAACAACAACTGGAGTTTTCCTTATCTTTTTCCCCACATCCAACAAGTCCACTACTGCTTGAGGAGATGTTTTTGATGTACGAACAATCTCCAAAAGGGGCATCACATGAGCAGGGCTGCACCAAATAAACAGAGAAAAGTTATCAGAAGAATAACTCAAACTTGGATAGAAAAGAACTACGGGTTATAACTAATCACCTGAAAAAGTGTGCACCAATTATTCTATCATGGGCTTTTGTCTTCTCACCAATTAGACTCAAGTCGATTGTTGAGGTGTTACTTGCAAGTATGCAATGTGGAGAGCAGTATTTTTCCAAATCCGAAAATATTTGTTGTTTCAAAGAAACATTCTCAATAACAGCCTGTTTAGTCAGAAATATACATCAGTTCATATCATTGTTCTCTGCTATCCAATTAAATATGACCACAGGTCCACAGCATGCCATGGAAATGTTAAATAGTCAAAACAATTGCTAAAGAATACCTCTATCACCATATCCACATCCTTGAAGCTTTCATAATCAAGAACACCCTTAAGACGAGAGAGTGTTTTTTCAAACTTCTCCTGAGTCATCTTACCTTTCTTCACACTGCTAGTCAGATTGGCTGCATATAATAGATAATAGAGTCGCTTTGCTTTACATACATAACACTAGAGATGGCAAAATGGGCAGGTTGGGTAATAGACTAAAAGAGGATAGGTGGCCAATTTTCGGACGGATTGAAATGTACCAAGTTGGTTATAGTTGACCTGTAAACACTTGCAAACTTTTTTACTATAACTAGAATTATTTTATGCGTTAATCATGACTTGGAAAACAATATTATGATGGTAACAATCCATATTGACCTAGCCACATGCATTAAAAATCGAATTCAGTCGACTTTAAACCGTTTGACCCGTTCGGCCCATTTAATCGGGTTTGAGAAAAAAGACGGCCCGAATCTACCCATTCACAAGTATATGGGTCGAAATCACTACCTCTACATATACGAAAGTAATTCACCATATATCAAGAGAGCAAGGTTGTACCTTTGACTCTGCCTAGTCCACCCTCAAGGAACTTTTGATTGACTTCTTTCAAGACAACTTGATACCCACTCTGAATTAGAGCCGTTGCTATCCCGGAGCCCATCAAACCTCCTCCTAGTATAGCAACTTTATTGATTCCTCTGGGCTTCAGACCCCGATCAGTCACCCCCGGTACCTATTAACACACACAATGACACATTGACACATACGACACACAACCTTTTATTCGACTGGCATTCAACATTAAAGTTTCATGAAATATATAATGGAACCCACAAATTAGCACAAGGTTTCAAAAAATAAAACATAAAATGATGCCAAACAGTATTTAAAAGATAACATCTCTATTTTTCTTTAGAATATGATTACAATTCAATAGTTCAAAAAGTAGGTGTACCTTTGTAGTACCACGCATGGCAAAGAAGATATGAATCAAGCTCTTGCAAGTATCCGACTTTAAAAGAACTTGGAATTCATTATACTCCTGCAAATTTAATACATATACAAAGTCACATTATAACCTGTCAAGTAATGTTGCAACAAGAGAAGTAGAGAACATTGACATCAGCTATTAGACCAAACACAAACCTTCATTAACCCCACCCGTGGGCCTGAGACTATGCCCTCTTCAATAACATTGATGCAAACTTGTGGATGTTGTAGATTTGGTGCTTGTCTGCGAGCTTGAGCTCTAGCAAAATTGAGTATTTCGCGTGCCTCCCCAAGAGGCTCTAATTTATCTGTTCTGTAAAGACTTGCAACCCAAGGCCTTTTACGCTCCAATATATCTAATGCCCATCGACGAGCAGTTTCTACTAACTCATCTCCTGATACAATGGCGTCAACGAGCCCTAAACTATGAGCTTCCTCTCCCCGAACTGGTTTTGATGTCTAGAGAGAGAGAGAGAGAGAGAGAGATCAATTACTTATCAAAAACATAAAGCTATGTCAGCTCAGTTCCACAGAAATTGCAAAGTTTGACCTATCAATGTTTTAGGAGAACATTCATTTAAGATAAAGGTGACAAAACGGGGGGATTAGGTAGTGGGTCAAAATGGGTAATCGTTTGGTGCCGCCCATGTTCGATTCACCGTAAACACTTTAATCCAAAAAGTTTTAGTTTGCTATAATTAATTGGTGCATCAGTTATAGATTAATAGATACAAAAATTCTACAATTTCAACAGTAATCTAACTTCAAGAAATTACTGATTTAAAATACTTTATGCATTGAACATAAACTTTGTGGAAACGATGATGCGCAAATAAATATGTTCTAAATCGAAAATTTATAAGATAAAGAATGTAAATTATTTTCGAGAGAACCCGTAAAGAAAATACTTAAGAAAGTTGCAATTTCCATGGATGCTAAAGTAACACAAGCAAATCTCAGTAAACATTATAGGATAACACATACCAACATCATTTCGAGGGACTTTGCAAGACCAACAAGTCTTGGAAGCCGTTGAGTTCCTGAGATAACTCAAGATTGTAAGTGATGTGACGTTTTATTTATTGTTTGAATAATATGGTGTAATATCAAGGGTCATACCTCCAAATCCAGGAATAATACCGAGCTGCAGTTCAGGCAAGCCTAACTGAGCAGTAGAGGTAGCAATTCTAGCATGGCAAGCCTGAAAACGAAACCAGCAACCTTATATCACACATTTTGAAAAGAAATGTTAAATTTTCAGGAAAATTTAAGACTAACACCTACCATTGCAACCTCCAATCCTCCACCTAAAGCAAGCCCGTCAATAGCAGCAACAGATGGTTTTTTGGCAGCTGAAACCAACAGCAACAGCATTATTCTGAAAATTCTAATTACAAAGACTTTAAGATTCGATTTGATAATGAAAAGGAGAGTAATATACCTTCGACAGTATCAGACAGAATCTCAATTGATACATATCCAGGTTTTGATGCTGGCCCCATTGATGTTCCTGAAATAGTCATGAAATTTTAGTAAAAAACAACAGGTTAACACAAAGCTACAATGGACTGTATAACAAGTGCGTACCTTTCCCTTCTTGCAGTCCACCAAATGCATTGATGTCAAAACCACCAGAAAATTTGCCTTTTGCACCTGCTCCAATCACGTAAAAGTTACAAACTAACTCGTATAATAAAAACATGAAGTAACCGTGACAATAGATTTTGTAAACTTACCTGTAACAACAATTGCCTTAACATCGTCCCTTTGTAAGGCTTGATCAAAACTTTCTTTTAAGCTAACTAGTACTGCAGGATAAAAAAGTTCAATATACTTACGTCAGCACCCATACCGAATCATTACGCAAAATGAAGTATAAAACAGACAAACTAAAAGATGTCGGTAACAAGTCATCACGCTATTTTCATGTATCAACAAATCACCCATCATGCAACCTTGTCCCCACAAATTCCATTACTCTCCCACCCTTTCCATTCCAAAGAGTTACTAATAACTTCAAACAGTACTTTTTATCCCCAAAACAGATACAAGTTAACTTTGTATTATTATTATTCTTTAGTTTACTATAATCAACGGTTCTCCCTCGAAAAATTAAAGCCTGTATCGATTTGAAGTTAATTATCTAGTTTTCTCAAATCATACTATGCTAATAATAGTTTAGCAGCTACACCTTCCTCGTAATTTACAAAATCGGATCGCAAGCTAAAAGCATGATCATAACTTCCATCATTTTCAATCAAATATTAAACGAATTCCAAATAGTTGTCCCAAATTCAACCCTAATTGAAAATATATAACACCAAAAAATGACATTAATAATGAATATTATATTATACATTTATACTAGCATTCATATGATCATATCTATTTATCAAAATTGTGCATGATTAAGTTGCAAATCAATAACCATATTTATTACTATTTAAAAAGAACTATAGATATATAATACTAGTTTAATTAGGTATTTTCCCTAGTGTTTTAAGCTTATAAACAGTTTTTGGATCAATAAAAACCAACAGCAAAGATATAATAAAAAGTTACTGCAAAATAAGTGGGAAAAAAAAGCAGTAAAAAAGTAGAAGTAAAATTACCATCAAAAGAAAGTGAATTAACAGGTGGATTGATGATAGTGATAATAGCTACGCCATCCGATTCAACTGAAATTGTTGTTGTTCCTCCCATGCTTTTAGCAAAATAAAATTTGTGTATTTGTATGGAATGAAATATATTTTGATTTTGATGGGGGAGAGGGGGTTGGGTTCAAGTATTAGTAGGGGGGAATGGTGATAAAACGATGAATCTTCAGTCGTTGGCTGATGTAACGACGTCGTTTTGGATAGAAGCGGTGACGTGTGGGTTACTATAGATCATATCTTACGCGCCTTTTTGGAGCGCGTCTTTTTCACATCGCTTAAGATTCAATTTCATTCCTGTTTAATTTACGGAAAATTAAATTTTCTATTAAAATAAATGGCTAATTGTTTGAAAAGTATTTTAACTTAGACCGAATAGTTTTATTAAGGTCAAAACAAAAAAAATCTCTATAATAAGGAAAAAAAAACTGGCATTTACATCTATAATGGGGCCGTAGTCAGGTTCCCGGTCATTTTTTAATTTCTATTTCATCTTATATTATTTAAATAAATAAAATTAATGAGGTGTCTGTCACATCACATTTTTCCCTTTTTCAAGCCACCAATATCATAATTCATAAATATATATACCATCATTAATTTTTTTAGAAAATCATACAACCAAAATACATACAATCAAAGATACTTACAATCATACATATACACACACACACATATATATATATATATATATATATATATATTTCATCATTTACATATCTTTACAAAAATTGTATTCAATTTCATCCCCAAATTACAAACACTTACACTACCACATATATAATAAACAAATAATAAAATTCAAATCTTGAACCAAGCTTCAACACAATGTGAGCAACAGCCAAATCATCTTACAAGAACCCATTTCTAAACTGCCTTGCTATTTCCACCACCTCAAAGGCTATTTCCACCACTTTTGTGCATTAAAAACTTGTACGGTATGCATTGTTTGTTATGCGGTCGTTTGTCCTATTAGGTGAAAATAGCAATACCCTTTCTAAATTCTTGACTATTTACATCAGACATATTAACAATATTTTTCAACTTTCAACATTATTACCTCACCACCACTTTCGATATCCACCATAGATGATAACCAAGCCTTTTCTGACACCTACGACTGTCGCCCGATGACATCTCCACCACCACCGCCGGATTCTAAGTGCAGTTCTGGTGACATTTCCACCACCACCACCACTGGATTCTAAATCCAGTTAGGCCGATGATATCTCCATCGCCACCTCTGGTCAAATCGGATTTCCGTCGGCCACCGCCCTTACTCTTTCGTTCTTGTTTTCCGGTGTCACCAGTCTTACCCCATTTCTCTCGTTTTCTGATTTCCATTGGTCAGATCTGATCCCGAGGTCTAAAGATTTGGGTTATGATTTAGTTTTAAATGAAGAATATGTATTTGATTTCATAGTGGTTTATAAATGGATTAAGACATTAAGTTAAAGAAATAGAAGATTGAAGAAGTGAAAGAAGATTTAACGTTAGAAAACAAAAATAGGTGGAGTGAATTTCACTTGAGTTGTGTAATCCTTATAATTTTGTTAAACATGGATCTTGTTTTTATTTGATAACCAGATTGGTGTTATTTTTGCACACAAAAAAAAGGTGTATTTGAATAAAATATTTATTATTAATAAAAATAAATCCATATCAGAAATAACTTGATATACATCAGCATGTCTCAGTTAATAGGTAACTTGGACCCACAATAAATGAAAATGCCGGGGTTTTTTTTCTACTATAGGAATTTTTTTGTTTTGACCTCAATAAAGCTATTCGACAAAAATTGAGGTACTTTCTAAAGGATAATGATTCGTACACCACCAGTTTTTAGCCGTACACCACCAAACATGCTCTAAGGTGTTGTACAGTACAACAATGTGCAAACATGTTTGATGGTGTGTGGCTAAAAACTAGTAGTGTATGGATCACCACCCCTTCTCAAACAATTAGCCCTAAAATAAATTATTCCCTATGAATCTATCATTACATGACAAGTGACAGGTTTACCCACATTTTCTTTTTTATTTAAAAAGATTTCTTTAAATTTTCCTTTAATTTATTTAAGATAAATGATAAACATAGCATGTATTTCTGTTCATTTATTTAGATATGTTTAAAAGTTATTTACTTTATCTATAATCTATGCTATTATATAAAGAAAATGACATCCCCTTTTTTTCTTAAAAAACAACTTAATCCATCCAAAATTCCAAATTACTTTTTTTTATTTATTTATTATTTTAAAATATCTACTTGATATACCTATAATACCCTTAATAAAATTAATTTACAACATCTACCCCTTAACTCCTAAAATAACTACACTACCCCCTTTTACATCAATAGCCTACACTACTCGTCGCCGCCGCCACCTCTAGTCGCTGCTACCACCACACCGCCGCTAACATTGCTGACGCCACCACCATTGTCGCTGCATCGCGTAGACATCCGTCTAGTACTATATAAAGCATTTCCCCCACCCCTATTTCTCAAAAGATGATTTGATTTACCTAAAATGTTATTCACCTTACTTACTATTTTAAACATCTCTACTTGATATACTTATCATACCACTATTAATTTACATCATATATCCCTTAAATCTTAAAATAACTACATTATCCCTTTTACATCAATAACCTACACTACTCGTTGCCACCACTACCGCCACAGCCGCCAAAACCACCACCTGTCGCCACCACCACTACCGCCACAGTCGCCAAAACCACCACCTGTCGCCACCACCACACCGCCGCATCTACCACCGCCGCCGCTATCTTTATCACCGTTGCATCGTGCGGACATCCGTCTAGTTTAATTTAATATAACCATCATTTACGTACATATATATTTATCATTTTTCTAATTAACTTATTAATATATTTTGAATAGTGGTTTACTAATAGGCTTAGTTAATTATGTGAATTCATTTCACTCCTTTTCTTTTATTTTCAAAGCAAAGCTACTTTAGAGGAAAATAACATTGTACTAGTGCAATGCAGCGGCGGCGGTGTGGTGGTGGCGACGACTGGCAACGATGGCGGCGACCGTTGGTGGTGGTGGCGGACTATTGGTGGTGGTGGGTGTAAGTAATTGATGTAAATGGGCAGTGGAGATATTTTAAAAGATAATGGATTGTAGGTGTAAATTTATTAATTAAGGGCAAAATGGTAATTTCGTGTGTAGAAATTTTCTAACTTTTTTGTTTGATAGTGAGGTGGATAATTTTTATATAGTTGTATAGATGTATAGAAGTATAGATATAGATATGTATAATTATTATCATAGTTTAAGACCTCCAAATAAGAAAGTCGGTCGAGGACATTTAAGTACATCATCATGTAGTTAGGTCATGAAACTATCTATAATCAATCAATAATACACAACGTGATAAGTGTATATATTAATTAGGATATGACAATAGTGATAGGTGTCTAACTAAATATATGTCCATCTATTTTCAACCCTTTATTGTCTATTTCTACCATTTTTATGTTTTAAACAGTTGTACGGTATGCGGTATTAATTGTACACCCTTTTGTCTTATATGGTGGAAATAGTACAACCCCTAAATATTGATCAAAATTTGCGTTCTACTTTCTCGAACAATAATAAGAGGGTTGGCATCCTACCTCTCACCAATTTTCTCACCACTCACTCCCACCAATTATTTTATGTCACCTCAGCTACCCCTCACTCATACCACATTCCATTATTTTGTTAGCAACTCATATCTCACCCACCACTTACTCATACAACTTATATTTTATGCTTAAAAAGTTGTTCTCTCACCCACCACTCGTTATAGAAATGCGTGGTCTCACCACGCAAACACACCCCTTACCACATGGATAATCCATGGCGGCGGTGTTACTTTGTGGCACCACACCCACCACTCACCCATGATCCATACAATGCCAACAACCTGAAAGTAATATAAAAGACGACGCTAAACTAATGTTTTTACATATTTAACATTACGACTTTTTATTTTATTATTAACACAGTTTGAGATTGTGTAACCCGGCCTGCCTGCTCAGGGACGTTTACGTTATTACGTACATCATCACTTAGTTAGTCGGTGACCGATTTGATAAGTTTCTTATAGAGTTTCATGTGGTCTACCACTAATAAAAAAAATACGAATTGTTGATGATGTCTTCATTTATAAAGAATCGAGGGTGAAACAAAATTAATTTGCATTTTGAAATAGTACACCTACGCAGTACTGAAACTCATTCTTTAGGCTTTACGGTGGTTGGTTATTGGCTCGTCATTGACATGTCATTCGATGAATAACGAGTCAACATCATTAGGTGTGACTCATTTTTGGGTGACTTGTGGTTGAATGAAAAGGTGTTGTTTTTTATTTCCTCCCCTTATACAAAGATCTATTTAATGACAAATAAATAGATTATTGGTTAATGAAAGTTTTATGATATATCACTGACAGAAACTAGTTATCGATAAATAATAAATAAGGCATTACGAGTGCTCTTAAAAAATAACATTTTTGAACGTATCCATTTTCAGCTGGTATTTAGGGTGGAAGGAGTGGTACACTATCAACCCTCCAACTCTCCCAAAATTATCCAATCAAATTCTTCCACCTCGTTTCAACCCTCTTTATTGGTGCCCATCATTCTTAACCCTCCCAAATTCTTTTTTAAATATTCATAATTTGTCCTTAAAATTTATAAATTTGCAAAATTAACCCTTCCAACTTATAGTAATACTA
>JAOEHQ010026808.1:0-13743 GCA_025447715.1 Asclepias incarnata
AACCTGAGACCAATTTTATCGAAAAGTAGACTCGAAGAACTTCAAAATTGGTTCTGACCTCGTCGAAATCCGATGAACGGTTAGTTTTCTATGATTTTCCAAAGACAGTGTATTTTCAGCACACAAAGCTGATCCAAATCCGAGATTTGCATAAAAACACCCTTAAAATAACTCAAACAAGTTTATCACACTTCTAATTGATAACCTTAACTTAATATATATATATATTTGGGGCTGTTTTCAACATTTTTACCATCACATAAACATTACTTTAATAGCAATTTAATCATTAACAATCAACATCATTCAAATATATTTTATCAAACTCTCATAGCAATTCCTTGAATTTTCTTGGGATTACAAGCATACTTATATAACATCATTATCATCATTTGTATGTAGCTTATAACATTAATCAATACTTACACCATTTTTCTTCTTTTATAAAATAAAACCCCAAATCAATTAACTTAAGAAACCTAATTCAAAAATGATAAAAGAAAGGATTATACCTCTATAATAGATGGTGATATGGAGTTAGGATTTGAACATGCAACCAAAACCTTCAACCTATCTTCTTCCTTTAATCTTTATTATGAAAACCCTAATAAATTTCTCCAAAAGTTTCAAGAACAAGCTTGATAGATGAGTTATTATTATTACTATTAGGTTAGGATAAATTCATGGAACGGTTTACCTTTGATTTTTGATGGAAATTTCTTTAAGATTCTTGATCACTTTTTCTCTTGTTCTTCTGATATCACTCACGCACACACACATCAGGAGGCAGAGGAATATGGCCTTAAATTTGTTAATTATATTTGTTAGGTGGAGTATTAATCTGTTGGTATTTTATACTACTAGTTATACTTCATCCCTTATATTTTATCTAATATATCATCCAATACCAAAAGTTCTTGTTAGGAAATCATTTATTTATTTATAAGTTATAAACATAATTTCATTATTTAATATAACCTTTTTAAGGCTCGGGGTGTTACACAAAGATATAGTGTAAACTACAAATTTCGTCATTGTAATCTGTAGCTTTTTGCACGAATCGTCTCTCCCACTCAAAAATAACAAAAACCATCCTTGTGGTGGCTATTTTGTCCCAAAACAACCCTTTTTACTAACGATATTAAAAAACTTTCGTTAAGAAATTTTTTCATTTCCCTTCCCCGCTCCCTCTTCATTGCAATGAAAATTGCACATCCACCATCATACGAAAATTACACATTCGTCTTAGTGTTTTTTTTTACTCAGCTTCTTTTTCTTCTTATACTTGCTCCTACACTTAAACTCCCCAAAATCATCTAATACTTCAAACCCAAACTTTAATTTTTACAAAATATCTTATACCATCATCATATAAAAAAAACGCCTCTCTAAAATAAAAAATAAAAACCATCCCAATTTCCTCTCCTACCTCCGGCTGTCATTGGTTGCAAATAAAGCTACAAAGTTAAAAAACTATATATATACTATATATATATATATATATATATATAGTAATGATTGGCTAATGACAAGGGGGGTACCTGTACCTCTGTTCATTTTAATATATTTAATGCGTTTATTTAGATAAAAATAAAATTTGACAAGGATAATCTTATCTTATGATTAAAATGATTTATGACAAGGATCAAATTGAAATTTCTTCCAACTTATACAGCCAAAAATGTAGATTCATAATATTTTGAAATTCGGGAAAGGGTATTCGTTTGTTATATTTTGATTTGATAATGATCTGAAGGAAGAAGATAAATAGACTAAATCTTACCTTTTTTTTCACTTCATAATCTGCTTATATGAATGGCTTTTGTAGGCAAATGGTCATCTGACCCCAGGATCAGGACCGGGCAGGGCACGGAGGGATGCTGCATCTCGAGCCATGCCGGGTTGGCACTCCCAACGTCTCTTGGGCCTTGGTGAGGTTAGTAAGCCAGTCATCATCAGTTTCTTGAGACCCGTCTTTATATACTCTTAATAAAAATTTCAACAGTGGACTTGTCAAATTTCAAGATAGTGTTTTGATCATTTGTCATATCTCTGCAACCCTTAAAATAAAAACAAGTCCCCGTAATGGTAGCCTAGCGGTGGGGGACATGTATCATAAAAGCAGAGGTCAAGGATTCAGATCCCGTCCCCATTTCACTGTAACCATAGTGTTATGAAATTTGTTGAGATTTTAGAGGCCCTATGCAAGTATAAAATGTGGCCTCTAGAATAAAAAGTTGGTGGCCGCAACTCAATGATAGCAGCCAAAAGTTATGCATGGGCAACTTATTTTCCAACAATCCAACTCAGTTTTATTAATATATTTTATTATAAAATATATATTTATATATAAAATAAAATTTGGAGGCCCCTAAATTTTGAAGGCGTTGTGTGGTTGCGCACCTCGCTAGGGATGAGCAAAAACACCGAAAAACCGAAACCGTACAGGTACCGAACCGGTACCGGTACTGAAATACCGTACCGACGGTATTCGGTATCGGTTTCGGTTCCTAGATTATGCATATTTCGGTTTCGGTATTATACGGTTCGGTACCAGTTCGGTACCGGTACTCCCGAATTGAAAACCGAATTCAATATCCAGTTGGAATCACCTTCAACACATTAGAACCTCACAGTCTTGGGCAATGGTCTCAACACATAATACAAATTCACTTCACATAACTCAAACAAATACCATATGATAAGGTTACGTGACAAGTAAATTCCAAAAGATATTCAGGTAGATGAACAGACTTGCATTGTATAACAATGACATGGTCCATAGAAGAGATGTGAGCTGGAATGTTATAGAGTACCTCTTCTCATAAGTGCATCAAAAAAGTCAAATATGATTAAAAAAAATTATGAAATGTAGTGCCAGTAAAGTGATTTATATAACCTCTATAGAATCTAGGATTGATGTATGCATTCTGTTTGATTTAATTGTTATAGTCTTATATCATCCTTTCCATGGAGCAAGAAATCTATGTGGATTCTTTTATATCTTTCAAACTCGATACGAGTAATAGGCACACAAAAACAAACTTTACACCTTCAATGTTCATGCAAAACGGTATTAGCGGTATTGACTACCGAAAAACCGGTACCGATATCGGTACGGTTCGGTACGGTATTGGTACCGATACCATCCCTACACCTCGCACACCGTCATTGACGGCGTTCCCGTGAGACATGTCGGTGGGGTCCGCCAGAGGGCCTGTTGCCTTTTTTAATAGAAAAACAACACAAAAAGTAGTGTGATCTCAGATCAGTATTAATAAAGTTTTTTTGTAACCATGATAACTGCCAATGGGTCATGTGCATACTAAGTTGATTTGCAACTCTTCTTTTTTAGGAAAAGAATTCACAGAAGCGCGAAAAAAGTTTCAAAAGCCTTGGTAAGGCCGTCTCTTACATCAAGGACTCAAGGTATAACATTATACAACATATATATTATATGTTCTTAATCGAGTAATCATGACATAGGCTCGCTGAAACAAAAGAGACCAAGTGAAGTGGAGCATTCCGTGAAAGCTGCACGAACCGAAACATCTAGGCAGTTAAGGCTCAAGTTTCATTGTTGATATCTTTATCTGTTCACTTTTTAAATTCAGTTTTATATTTGCGTTGCATGTTAGTTTCATTTATTCATATTTTTATTTGGAGTTCATCTACAAGTGCCTTGACATTTGCCTATCTTTTCAAATGTGATAGAGTTGTCACCACAGTTGCTGATATTGGTCCTCCTGCTAGTTGGGTGAAAATAAACGTGCGAGAAACTGTAAGTATTGCTGAACTACTGATTTTTTTTCAATTTTACAGTTGCTAGATGTCTAAGTTGACTACATCTCTCATCATGCACAGAAAGATTGCTTTGAGGTGTATGCGTTAGTTCCAGGGCTTCTGCGAGAAGAGGTAAGTGACTCGCAACTTATATACATATATAAGATGAACGTCTCTTGAATACGATTTCTTCAAGTATACTTTTATTGCTTTTCTTGATTTTAAACGGTTTTGTAATGAAATCCTGTATTTGAGCTTCTATAACATGTGAAACACAACTGTCACTTTAGTAGTTGCGTTTTCATGCTTTCACCCTGCTAAGGACATAAAACCCGAATGTTATTAAATCATAAGCTAAAAGTTGACAATGTAACCTGGTTTTGTGATGGATTTTAGGTACGTGTTCAATCAGATCCAGCTGGACGTCTGGTCATCACAGGTCAACCTGAGCAACTTGACAACCCATGGGGTATTTCAGCTTTCAAAAAGGTTTGTCCATCAAATCGAGTATTCAATCAAAAAAACTGAATTCTCTGTTTGGGTCATTGTAAAGTTTATGTTTGATCTTTTGGTTAATAATATATATAGGTGATCAGCTTACCAGGAAGAATTGACCCACTCCGCACATCAGCAATTGTCAGCCTACATGGACGGCTTTTGGTTCGTGTGCCTTTTGAGCAGTCAAACATCTAAAATTCTTTACCCTTAAAAGTTATAAAGCATCCGGATTAGGACATTTGAAGTAGTAGGAGGCAAATATTTAGCGTTAATTGTGATTGTTTTAAAAAACGGTTTGTGGGGTGTCTTGCCATGCAGCGTTTACAATCTCGAGTAGTGTAGATTCTGAACATGCCAATGAGTTAGGCTTTTGCAGCTTCCAGTTGCAGTGTATGGCTTTCATTTGTAGGCCAGAGAAACTTTTTAGTAGAGCTTTGTTGGTCATTTTGTATTTGTGCTAAAAACGTTAGTTATTGTTACTTCTGGATAAATGAGACAAGACCTGCACTGGTTTGCAGCTATATTTGTTTGGTTCTCGATTTGATAGCTTTACGGATTAGGATATCTTTAAATATACAGTTTTTATAGTTTTCTATTTTTCAAAGTTTAAAGGGTGTCGTATTGGATTTATATTTCTCACATTATCCCAAACTTGTTTGTAGTTTATGGTTGTCGTATTGCATTTATATTTCTCATATTATCCCAAACTTGTTTGCAGTTTATGGTTCAGTTTGGGACCATAACCTGTTCTAAATGAGTAATGAAGCAGGTTAGATCGGTCTGGTAGTTGAATAAGTACTTCTAGTTTTTTGGTTCCAGTCCGTCTGCTGAGCTCAATTTGGTCTTGACTAACACCCCAACTTGTGCCATGTCCGAAGACTTTAAGGTTACTGGTTCAATGTATTCATGGGTTGACCAGTGGATCCAGGATTTCAGTCTAACTGTAATGCAAGAGACATTAACTGGAATTACAATTCTGAAGGTAACTGTAAATGTTAGAAGTCCTTAACGTGGCTCTCATACCATTGATATGAAGATATGAAATTATGAATCAACCCATCAAGTGGATATTATCCGTTTTGGTGCACATACATGAAACACCTAACGGCTTTGTTCTTGGACTGGGCCTATACACTGGTCCAAAATGCGTCCACCAGTTTAAGGAAGGTTTCCACTTAAACACACGTCTCTTCTATAAGCGGTCAATGTGGTACAAGAAACATAACGATACATCCCTGATGCGAGACACTTAGTTCTCGAAGAGTGATCAAGCGAGTTGTCTCCCAAGGTGTTGTTGCAGGCTAGCTGGTCCAAGGCCTAGCAGATGTATCTTTCATATGCTGATATCCGAGACTATTGTAGCCAATACACATCTAATGATACTGGATGAAGACAATAATTTTTATATAGTATTGTAATTTTCAACTTTCTTATATTTATCGTATCTTAGTTCTAACAATATGACTTTATTATATTACACAAGAAACTCATCATTTTATTAGCATTTTTAAATGATCCGCTATCTACTTTGAAATATTAGCATAGATGTATTTAAATGTGATTTCTTTTTTTTATGTTTGTACACATATTACCTAAGTTAGCTTTAGAATCAGAAATTGAATAATTAGAAAGACATATATACAATTACTTTGATTTTTTTAATTTTAAAAGCATCAAAATAACTTTGTAACTATCTAATAATAATATTAACATTGAGGCAATACAAGTATAAAAAAATATATAAAATTTACATATAAATCAAACACCAGAAAATGTAAATGAATAAAAATCTTATGTCTCATGAAATTAAGATCTATACACAATGCATACTGCTTTATATGTTAACAAATTTTTCAATAGTACTTATTAATCATTTAAATATTTATAAAACGTTACTTATACTGTCTTTATGTCTATACGGGTCTAAAAACTAGTATAATATTTATGTAGAATACATTTGATCTATATCAAGTTTCAAACCATTAAATATAGTGTGTTTTCGTTTTTCCTTCCGAAGTCCGATATTATCTAAAACGGCCCACACTGATTTAAAAATTACTAACAAAATGAAAGAAAAATTTTCACACCATCCCGGCATCTTCTATTCTCTGTCTATTTTCTACTATGGCTGTTTATTTTTTACTTTTTTTGGCTACTTACTTTTCCACTATGTCTTCTTATTTTGTATTGTATTGTTTATTTTTTATTTGTTCTGATATTTAAATAAAAGAAAAAAGATTATTAATAAATAACAATACAAAGTAATTCACTGTCAACTGTTCAACTCTATTAGATAGAACTAACTTGAATATAATGAATACTTTATCAATAGCTATCTAGTAACGAAATTTAGACTAACTAAGATGCAAACAATCACAATATACTAACAGCGAACACGATTGAAGAACAAACTTCAATAGTTGTCTATGAAAACGTATATTTCAAAAGCTAAGGAATTTACACACAGTTGGACGGACAAGAAGCTTTGGTCTTCACCATCTGTTGCCTTTTATGGACCTACTTACAACAGTCTTTAAGGTATGGATGTTGATGTGAAAGTGCATTTCAACATTCCATTGGTGGAGTATACTTGTCATTTATTGCTTTTGATTTGTCCTTTTGTTCCTTAGCCATTTTGGGTGAAAGAAAAACTGATGTGAAATCCTTACATCATCTGTCCATTCCTCAAATGGAAAAAGTAGATCACGTGAATGTTTGTCTCTTTGTGAAGGTCAAACATGTGATCCTTTTGTTACAAGGTTTCTCTTTCACTTTTCCGCTCAATTGACTTACATATTTGGGAAAACATTTGAAGTCTAAACATACTTAATGTTGAACTCCATTTGCTGAGTGGTTGCTGATGACTGACGTCAGCAACTAAGTCATCTCAGCGAATCTTGTTCCTAACACTATCTACTTTGAAATATTAACACAAATTAAATTTATTTAAATGTGATTTCTTTTTGTATGTTTATACACATATTATCGAAGTTAGCTTTAGAATCAGAAATTGAATAATAAAAAAGATATATTTACGGTTACTTTGAATTTTTTTTTATAAAAAATATCAAAATATCTAACTTTGTAACTATCTAAAATAATATTAACATTGATGCAATACAAGTATAAAAAAATATTATAAAACTAACATATAAATCGATCGAACACTAATAAATGTAAATGAATAAGAATATAAAAAATCTCATTTCTCACGAAATTAAAGTTTATACATAATACCTATTGCTTTATACGTTAACGAAAATTTTTAACAGTACTAATTATTAGTCATTTAAACATTTATAAAATGTTGTATTCCCTCGAGTTTAAGAACTATAGTTTGATATTTATGGAGAATATACATTTGATCTATATTAAGTTTCAAACCGTTAAATATAGTGTGTTTTTGTTTTTACTGCCGAGGTCCGATCTTAATATCTAAAACGGCCCACACTGATTTAAAAAGTAGTAACAAAAATACAAAATGAAAGTAAAAATTCCACACCATCCTCAATTAATTCTAATTCTGCCTGCGTCTATATATTTTCTACAATATATTAATGGCTGTTTACTTTTCTTGGCTACACTTTATATATTTTTCAACTATGACTTCAAATACCTGTTGACTCTTCTTTCTAGCTAGCTAGCTTTTTTTTTTTTTTTTTTTTGAAAGGTATATTTCATTCACAAGACCCCGCAAAAACGCAAAAGGGTCAAAAACATTATACAAAACTATATTACAACGAAATTAAACCACTCTTCCCAACTAAGCTTATCATCTTTCGTTCTGCTTTTGTACCATAAGAAACTAGAAGATTTAATACCAAGGATAATCTTCCCAACGTTCACCTCGATACTAGAAAACTTAAATTCGTTCCTTGCTTTCCATAGATTCCAACAAACAACCCACACTATGCCTTTGAAGATCTTTGTTGCCTTCCTTTTAAGCCCAGCGTTCTAGCTAGCTAGGGCTAGCTTAATTTGTTAGACAGACAGACAGAATTTATAAACCTAGTAAGTATTTATTTGACATGCATGCATCTAGTCAAGAAAAGCAACTATACCTATATTAAGGATATACTATATCTTCAAGCATGCACCTTTTCTTCGTGTGGGTCGGATATTTATCCAATGGAAAGTGTACAACTATTTTATGCACCTTAACTACATCCCCTAAGGCTGTATTTAGCAAGACCCTAATAAATAATATAATAATATAACTTAATTACCGGCTTTACAATGTACGGAAACTAGGCAATTGACTAAGGCCCCAAATAGTTAGTGCTTTCAAATTTTATGTGTATGCAAATATTTTTGGTTTTCTATTTACTATTAAAAAATTTAAAATATGTTGATAATAAAAGTTTGAAAAACATTGTATTAATCTTGAAAAAGTTCTAAAAAATGGTGATAGTTTAGATATTGACTTTTTTCATTTATTTCAAGAACTAAAAATTTTAAAACATATTAACCATTTAGAATGTTCATGACACACCTATTAACATTTTAAATTATATTCAAAAGTTTAATACATTTTCAAATGCATATATTGTTTATAGAGTTATGTTAACTATTTTTTTCAGCGTTGCTATCACCGAAAGAATTTTTTCTAAACTAAAACACTTAAAAAATTATTTACGGTTTACAATTTTACAATATTTTAGAAGTTTTTGCGAGAAGAGGTAAGTGACTCGCAACTTATATACATATATAAGATGAACGTCTCTTGAATACGATTTCTTCAAGTATACTTTTATTGCTTTTCTTGATTTTAAACGGTTTTGTAATGAAATCCTGTATTTGAGCTTCTATAACATGTGAAACACAACTGTCACTTTAGTAGTTGCGTTTTCATGCTTTCACCCTGCTAAGGACATAAAACCCGAATGTTATTAAATCATAAGCTAAAAGTTGACAATGTAACCTGGTTTTGTGATGGATTTTAGGTACGTGTTCAATCAGATCCAGCTGGACGTCTGGTCATCACAGGTCAACCTGAGCAACTTGACAACCCATGGGGTATTTCAGCTTTCAAAAAGGTTTGTCCATCAAATCGAGTATTCAATCAAAAAAACTGAATTCTCTGTTTGGGTCATTGTAAAGTTTATGTTTGATCTTTTGGTTAATAATATATATAGGTGATCAGCTTACCAGGAAGAATTGACCCACTCCGCACATCAGCAATTGTCAGCCTACATGGACGGCTTTTGGTTCGTGTGCCTTTTGAGCAGTCAAACATCTAAAATTCTTTACCCTTAAAAGTTATAAAGCATCCGGATTAGGACATTTGAAGTAGTAGGAGGCAAATATTTAGCGTTAATTGTGATTGTTTTAAAAAACGGTTTGTGGGGTGTCTTGCCATGCAGCGTTTACAATCTCGAGTAGTGTAGATTCTGAACATGCCAATGAGTTAGGCTTTTGCAGCTTCCAGTTGCAGTGTATGGCTTTCATTTGTAGGCCAGAGAAACTTTTTAGTAGAGCTTTGTTGGTCATTTTGTATTTGTGCTAAAAACGTTAGTTATTGTTACTTCTGGATAAATGAGACAAGACCTGCACTGGTTTGCAGCTATATTTGTTTGGTTCTCGATTTGATAGCTTTACGGATTAGGATATCTTTAAATATACAGTTTTTATAGTTTTCTATTTTTCAAAGTTTAAAGGGTGTCGTATTGGATTTATATTTCTCACATTATCCCAAACTTGTTTGTAGTTTATGGTTGTCGTATTGCATTTATATTTCTCATATTATCCCAAACTTGTTTGCAGTTTATGGTTCAGTTTGGGACCATAACCTGTTCTAAATGAGTAATGAAGCAGGTTAGATCGGTCTGGTAGTTGAATAAGTACTTCTAGTTTTTTGGTTCCAGTCCGTCTGCTGAGCTCAATTTGGTCTTGACTAACACCCCAACTTGTGCCATGTCCGAAGACTTTAAGGTTACTGGTTCAATGTATTCATGGGCTGACCAGTGGATCCAGGATTTCAGTCTAACTGTAATGCAAGAGACATTAACTGGAATTACAATTCTAAAGGTAACTGTAAATCTTAGAAGTCCTTAACGTGGCTCTCATACCATTGATATGAAGATATAAATCTACCCATCAAGTAAATATTATCCGCTTTGGTGCACATACACCTAACGGCTTTGTTCTTGGACTGGGCCTATACACTGGTCCAAAAATGCGTCCACCGGTTTAAGGAAGGTTTCCACTTAAACACACATATCTTCTATAAGCGGTCAATGTGGTACAAGAAACATGACAAATTGACAATACATCCCTCATGCGAGACACTTCTTCCTCGAAGAGTGATCAAGCGAGTTGTCTCCCAAGGTGTCGTTGCAGGCTAGCTGGTCCAAGGCCTAGCAGATGTATCTTTCATATGCTGATATCCGAGACTATTGTAGCCACTACACACCTAATGATACTGGATGAAGACAATTAGCCATCCGCCCCGTAAGATTGATTTTCATATATATGTTAATGAAAAATGCATCCCAAAGATGGATTAATTTTGCAAGCAGAAAGCAAGCAGCATCTAATTGTTATTGTAATTGTAATAAAAAAAAAGCCATTTACAACTGATACGGATTCGTATACAAATGGGATGCTAAGAAAATCCTCTAGCAAAGTTGCCTCCTTCGGCCAACCGAATGGAGAAGAGAAAAACAACGTTAGTTGCAAACACAATATTAATTTCTTATTCAACAACCCAACCAAGAGTTTTACAATACTTAAATAGAAAAATAAGAAAAGCTAAGTACGTGATAATTTAGGAAGAGATAAACTCAATCCCTTAAACATAGGACCAAAAAAAGAAAAGATAAACAAAAATAAACTCTTGACAAAAGTTGGGCTGGATCTTCAAAACGTCTTCATGGGCCTAGCCACTTTGGGTTGCTTCTGTTGCCTCTGGATCCGTATCATCCGCCCCTCCTAAAAGATGACTCGTCCCCGAGTCATCACCAAAATCATCGCCAGGAGTAAAAGGAGCTAAATCAGCCACATTGAATGTTGCAGAAACATTATAATGTCCAGGTAAATCAATCTTGTAAGCATTGTCACTGATGCGCTTGAGAACACGAAATGGACCATCGGCACGTGGATGAAGTTTACCAAAACGACCTTTAGGAAACCTGTCTTTACGTAAATAAATCCAAACCAAATCGCCTTCTTGAAAAATGACTTTACGCCTGTGCTTATTAGCTCGAGTTTGATATTGGATGTTGTGCTTAGTAATTTGTTCTCTGACTTGTTCATGCAACAACTTAATTTTTGCAGCTCGTTCATCCCCCTCGGGGCTAATAGTTTCAATCCCCGTCAAAGGTGCTAAGTCCAATGGTGTAAACGGGTTCCGGCCATACACCACAAGAAAGGGACTACGACCTGTGGAGCTGTGATTAGAGCGGTTGTAAGCAAACTCCGCTTGGGGTAACACAAGATCCCACTGTTTTGGGTGATTGCCAACAAGAGAACGAAGGAGATTCCCAAGACTTCGATTAGTAACTTCGGTTTGACCGTCAGTTTGCGGGTGGTGGGAGCTACTGAATTGTAACTTGGCGCCCAAACGTTTCCACAGAGTACGCTAAAAATGGCTAACAAACTTTGTAACATTTCGACTTTTAAATATACGTATATTCGTATATCACTGTTTAACTATACGTTTACTTTAAGTTATTTTACTTAAACGTACTATCGTTTCGACACGCGTAACCGACTCTCGAATTTATTTTATAAATTCGGAACTTAGCATTTGGAAATGATAAACATTTAACATTTAGTAACTAACGGAATGCCAAACTATCTGTATAACTTTTATAAAATTTGTCCCACAAATTTTATGGATGTAACAAAAATAAATACATCTAGTACTTATTTACTTTAAAATAAAAATACAAATATTGACTAATTGGTATGAGTTGGTAAATAAAATCTACATAACATGATTTACCACCAACTTTGGTCACAATTACACTCCATCTCCACCACTTTCACCAAACACACACACTTTTGCTCTCAATTTTCATCACCAAGAACCGGAATTTTTGCAAGGATTACACCCGAATTTTCAGCCATTTCAAGAATTTTCATTTCGGTCTTTTGCTTAAAACGTGATCATCATCAGGTATTTAATAATCTTGAATACATTCAGAAGTTAATTCTTTTTAAAATTTAGTTATTGTATTACTATGGTTCGGTTCTCCCCTATCCGGGTTATATGATTGCTATTATTAGAAAGGCTAAGAATTTGTCAAAAGATTTTTACCATGGTATGAAGTGTTGTTATTTCATGACTAATAGCAATTGCAAAACATGGTTTTGGTTCGGATACAGTCGTGTTTAGCCCAGCATTTTTGAGGTTTGCTAAAAGCTAAAATCTGAACTTTATTGTTCGGATTCGCTCCCCATGAAAACCGGACAAACTTATTCTTCACAAACAAAGTAACTTGTATTATATATCCAAATAATTTATAATTTGTGAAGATATTACATATATCCGAACCAAATTATAATTTATGAAGACAACCGACCAAACAATGTGTTGCAATTAAATCCTAGCTAAAGCCAATAAGCCAAATTCTAGCTGCGGATCTTTATTTCCCCTATCTCGTCGATCTTTGAGCTCTTAGGGCGGTAGGAGTGGTGAGCGGGTTCACGATTTTATGGCTCGAAACCGCCGGCTACACCGCCGCCGGCGGTGATTTTATGGCTGAACGGGTTCGTGGCCGGGTTATATAGCCGGTGGGGATAAATTCATTTATGGTGGGGCCCCTTTGATTTGTTGACCGTTCCAAAGTAAAAAAAAAAAAAAAAAATTATTTTTTTTTTCAAATGTGACCGTTTGCAATGCAAAAAAAAAAAAACAAATTTTTTTCAAATGTTACCGTTAACATTCAACGGCCAAAAAAAAAATTTTAACATAAATTTTCCCTATTATATATACTATCTACTCCCATTTCAAAAACATCAACCAAAATTTATCAAAACACACATTTTTTTTAATTAAACAAAACACACAAAAAAAACATCAACCAAAATGTATTCATCTTCGTCTTCGTCTTCATCTTCGGACGAAATCTTCATCCCACCTATGCTACCCGATTTATCGACGGGTAGTTCATTTGCCTTTTTTCAAAATGCGTTAGCGGAAGTTGAAGAGCTTGAAGACTCGGGAAGCTCTATTGATACCCGCACTTATATTGAGCGACACCGGGAACAAGCTAACGAAAAACTAATGCGTGACTACTTCGTCGAAGACCCAAAGTTCGGAGAGCATTTTTTTAGGCATCGGTATCGTATGAGTCAAAGGTTGTTTTTGAAGATTGTTGGTGACATTGAAGCTAGTTTCCCATATTTTCAAGAAGGCATGGACGCGAGGAATAAAAAAAGTTTCACGGCCATTCAAAAATGCACGTCGGCAATTAAACAACTCTCAACGGGTGAACCTCCGGATAACTTTGATGAATA
>JAOEHQ010026819.1:0-13743 GCA_025447715.1 Asclepias incarnata
TTAAAGTAACTTTCCAAATTTTTACTATGAAGAGATTTATACATTTAAAGAAAACATTAAATCAGTTAATATAATTGGGTTCTGTTAGAACTCGAAAGGTAATGAAATTACTCATGTTAGAAATACGTGTAATGAATAAAATTTTGAGAATAGTTTATTTGATATCATGAAATTCTTGTTAAGTAGTTAAAAACAATATACATTAAATGATATCATTTTTTTAATGCATTCAAAACTTTAAAAACTATTTTCTATTTTGTTCAAATTTCTTTTTTCATATAAAAAATGAATCAAACAGAATATATATGGTAAATCCGTACATCGTACGGCATTTTGATATATATGATATGATATATGAAGGCTAAAGGTATTTTTTGATTGTTTAGAACATAGAGAATATATTTGTTCGAGTCTCATACTAGTGAAAATGTGAAATAATAAACTCTTTTCGAAAAGTAGATATATATTTTGCCACTAAACATTGTGTTCTCTATCACTTGCTGGTTATGAGTTAATCTTTGCAATCTTTGTCCTTAAAAGAAATGTTAATTTGATAAGGGCAAACAAGTTCTAATGATGGTCATACAGCACCTGGCTCGTAGTTACAAATTTTTTATTTTATAGTACAAAGTTCTAACAAATATGTTGCCATAAGACAATAAAAGAAAGTTCCATTTCTATAAAATCCAAGCTAGGCCTTTGCTATAGCAGTTATAATAAACAAATCATCATTGAATGATAACCCCTATTTTGATCACTGATGCTACATAACAAAGCTTATACCTTTATCATAATGTGCTTGATATCAACATGTTTTCAAACAGGGTGGAAGATATATTTTCTGAAGTGGGAGAAGAAACGCACGTTAACTTTGTTTCCTGAAGTTGGCAATGCGGGAACGTAATCTTGCTTAAGCATATGTTTCTTCTCAACATACATTGTTTTTTTTCGGACTTATTTTTTGGTAAAACTTATTATATATACTATGGTTTAACTATGTGAAATAAATATAAGAAATCGGCAGAAACACTGTTGTTTTGATTCATGACAATCTTTCTTTCTGAGTAATATACTGTTTGGAGGTGATAATGTTAACCCGTTAAGTAGTACAGTATTTGGGTTGTATTTTATTGATAGCGGATCACATGATGAAATAGAAACAATTTGCTATTAAGGTTGTGGTACAAATCTGTCCATATTCGTCATTTGGATGCTGAAAACCTTTGAGATTTATAACAAAATGTTACGAGTATGTATATTAGTGTTGCTGATAATCTAGTGTCCGTATCTGCATACAATTTCACTACGAAAATGCAGAGGATGGAAATATGTAGAAAATGGATAAATTTTGACTGATCAACCCATTTAACCCATCTATGCCCCATTTAACCTACCTAAGCCAGCACATCGTTGTTGCGCTAAATGACTAAACTTGCTAGTCGAAAAGCTTTAAAATCTGACATGAAGTTACGAAGCAATTGTGGTTTTAAAAATTGTACCAATTGTTAGTAACACTGGTTTGCGACTTCTTACCAACCTAATTTGTAAAGAATCAACATACGAATGATATAGTGTTACGTTTAATCATTGTCAATTGTTACCAGTCACTATTGCAACTGATTCATGATGGTATAGTGATGTTAAATCATTGAAGGTGGTCATAATTCACAAACAGCCAGCCATTTATCTGCATATCCCCCCATTTTGCCACGTACGATACTCACAATTACCATGGACTATAGTCCACAGCCATTTACCACGGATCAATGGCAAATACCACAGACCAATTTGAGTTACCACGGATCCGGGAGCCACCTGTGTCGGCTTGTAATTTGGGGGAAAGTGATCCTTATGATTATGTGGTATGTGGAATCCTTTACTTTCCTACGGGATATTTATTCTTAACTTTGTTTAATGACCCACAACACGAAAAGACAACACCAAGTCACCAATTAAACTCAAATACATACTTCTCATGTTAGCGGTAGCAATTTTAACCATTTGTTTCATAAAAAAAAAATCGTCCAAGTAATCTAGTTGGTTTGTACTAACCAATACTCACCAAAAGCGTGTTCAAATGTTCACAACGTTCAAAATTAATTTGGTTTTACCAACAAAAAAAAACACTCAATTATAAATTTATGATGTCGATTAAGTATTTTATAGAAAGTGTTTGACAAATGAACAAACCTATTTTAACTTACAATCAAAAGTTATCGACTTGTATTCATTTTGGTAGTTGACTTCTAAAAGCATTTCTAACTTGACGGTGGATGAATAGCACATGCAAGTAAAGACAAAACAAAAAGCATAAAGATCCGAATCTTTGTCGTTAGATATTTAGTATTTACAACCAAATGGTTTACTTTTTAAAAGATAATATTATTACTTTTAGTACTTTAATCACGTATTTTCTTAGAGGCTTTACAGCTAAAAAACATTCCTTCCTTCGTTAGGTTTATTGAAAGGTGATAAACATATCATAAATTTTGATTCGCCTGTCAAACTGTACGACTTTTATAGCAAACTATACAGATCGATAATGCATAACTGCTGTAAATGAATAAAAACTAAAAAGTTATTGTATGTTTATCATCTCCTTTCTAACACCCTTTTCGTTTTAACTGTTCTATTTTGAACACAACAGTTTAATATAACACAACCAATATGAAATCTTTACAAAGTTTTCCATATTAAAAAAAAAAACACTATAAGCTCTAATAAATATATTTGGATTTGAAAACAAACACCACCATAAAACTGAACTCGAATTTCAGAATTCAACTCGCTGCGTTGAGTTTCTAACTTTTCTAACCTCTAATTCTGCAATCAATACCAAAAACAAATATAAGACCTGGGTTTGGATGCATACTGAACAAAACCAACTCGAACTTTGATTTTGATCCAGATTTGTTCAGTTTTCAGTTTTTTTGGAGCGGGATTCTTAAACGGTAATTTAGAGAACCTTGTCCCATCTTACAACACTTTAAAACTGGGAATCCCCTTTTGACAAATAAGCCCTCTTTTCGATCCAACCATTACAGGAAGCTAATAGTAGTATCAGATAATAAACAGTAACTTTTCCTCTTGCCACTAACTTTTAAATTTTACAATAATGCTACAAGGCGGTCACCACTTTTCATATCTTCTGTTTGATTTTGTTGAACAGTTCTCACAACCATTTGAGGGTTCAAACACACCATCTCAAGCAAAGGGACCAAATAATACGGATTCTGAAAACACTTTGCGAACTCCATTATATTGCAGCCATATAACAATACCCCATCTAAATACATATTTGATCCATTAGAAATGCAAGACTTAGAACATTTTATCTACTTATAAATGGAATGTTGCTAACTAATTGGCTGAACTATTCAGTTTAACATTTACCGCCCAAACGAACTTGTATTTCTCAAGAATATGCAACCTAACGGCAAAAGACCAAACTGCCATTCATTTTGTTTTTTTATGACAATCTATTTCACTTTCTCCTGCATTTTATCCATTCATGTTGGGTCCCATCGTGCACGCTTCGGTGTCACGTGCAAGAAAATTGATCAGGGAAGCAGACGGGTAATGAGGAAGAATATCAAATAATTAGAGATTATAATGACAGGCATTGTACCCTCTCCGGAAGATTCTTGGGTAACTGGACTGCAATAACATATCTCTGGGGGGGAGGTTTTGGTATATTTGAAGCTGCATCGGATGATGAAGCTTCAGCATCTGCTTGCCCCCTTCCATGGAACTTAGCAAAACGATTGATAATGGAGAACTTCTCTAGATCTTGACACTCCACTCTTAAATCCAAGATTGATGCCTTCTTATCCAGCCTGCCATAGAAAAAAGATTTAAAAACAAAAATTAATAAAACAGCTAACTAAGTATTAACCGGGGCTCTCATCAACTTTGTCATCAAGTTAAAAACTGCAAATGCCAACTACAACGAATCTCTATACTAGTTGCCCATACGAGCATATTTGTTCAGTATAAGCAGCTATACTGAAACTTGTAATCCAAAGATAGAGTCTATAACGACCCAACTCAAGCAAAGCATCAAATCGACACAAAGCACTGAAATTCTGGAAGACCAGTTTAAATGTTAAACAACTTGGCCTCAACAGCAGAAGCATTTGTTAACAGCATTACAGGACATGAATCTTAAACCTACTAAACTTTAAACTAAGCATGCCCTTTTTATCCTCAAATCATTCTTGTAGGCTATTGTAACTAGCATGAATGTCTTAACACATAAAAAGCATAACTGTCTTTTTGACTAGAGATATAGCATAATTGCAAAAAATTTAGGCATAAGACAAATTGACAACAGTACTCAGAGAAATAAAGACTTCAAAAGTTACCTTGAAAAATCAGTTTCTAGCTTATTAGTTTTACTCATGCAATCTTCCACAACTTTTGAACGATGATGATCACCCATTCTCTCAGATTCTCTGCCTTTATCAGAGAGACTGCATTTGCACCGAAAAAAGAAAAAGAATTTCAGATAAGTGGGAACAATTTGAAAGTTCTAAACTTTTAGACTCGTTCTTACAGATTTGATCCGTTATGAGAGGATACAAGATTGCATGCATCTCCCAGCGCCAATCGAGTAGCGTAAAAAGCCACACTCTCATAGCTTGAAGTGACATCTTCTGAGAGAACAGTGCTTGCTGGAGGGGGAAGTAGTTGCTGCATTAGCTGTGTAGCTAAAATAATGCGCCTCTTTGGTCTCGGTATATCTTCAATAACTTCCCCATCAACTTCAACCTGTCACCAGCATATGCTTATTAGAAACTACAAACAAAAAAATACACAGATAAAACTTGGAAAATAAAATAAACACATGAGAAACCCCGCCTTTTCCATCAAACGATTGGTTGCTCCGGTCCACTCCAAAGAAGCAGTGCTGCAGGCAAATAAATCAAACAACAGGTTAACAAAACAATCTTCATAAATATAAATAAGAGCGGTTATTATTACTGAAATAATATAAGTTTTGTAATCATATTCAAGACACTTTTTATAAGAACTGTAAACCCCATTTTGGACAAAATAAAATGTTTCAGGTCAACCCAGTGTGAATCAATCGTGTCAACCTGTACCAATATATTACCAATTTGATCCATCTAACTCCCCAAACCCACCGATTAGCCAGGTCTAGTAGCTACAAAAAAATAAAAATTCCTATCTCTTTCACACGCACCAAATGTCTTGAAGATTTTTACTACCCCCCGATACTTCCTTGATCCACGAATGATTTGTTGAACGCTTGCGTTTCTTTGGTCTCAGTGTAACCAAATTTTGAACTCCAGCATTCATGTGCAGTGGGGGAGTAGGAAATTGCTCAGCCACCACAGATGGTGTTACTAGGGTTTTAAAGATAACACCCCCTTGATTGGTATCAGCTGCAGCATTTGCTAGCTCCTTTGAATCATGCGTCTCTAAACTACCCAAAACTTTCCCCATGGTAAATGGCTGTTCAACAGTCCTTACAGCATCGGATCTTTGTGACACCATCTGACCACTTTTAGATGTTCCAGATTTTTCTAACCAAGGTGGAGCCATTTGGGGATTTATGTGTGAGCGCTCAATTTTAGTAGAAGTCATAATGTTACCAGGAATGCCACTTTGAGATCCATTTTGTTCAGAACCAAGTACATCTTTTGAAACTAGATTAGTACGTAGAGAAGCCATATTCCGGTCAACACTACCCAAAACTTTCCCCATATTAAATGGCTGTTCAACTGTCCTGGCAGCGTCAAATCTTTGTGACACCATCTGACCACTTCTAGATGTTCCATATTTTTCAAACCAAGCTGAAGCCATTTCAGGACTCATGTGCGAGTGCTCAACTTTACCAGTAGTCATGATGTTACTAGGTATGCCAGTTTGAGATCCATTTTGATCAGATCCAGGTACATCTTTTGAAGGTAGATTAGCAGATAAAGTAGCCACATTCCGGTCAACACTATCTGATGGTCCTGTGAATCTTGGCATTAAAGAACCTCCAGGCGGGACGGGTACTTGACCACCCAACAAATTATCTGAATCTTTCAATCTCTTCAACACCCTATTATTTGGGTCATTGTCGGTATTCTGCATAGCCTTCATTTGATTCAGTAACGAATATTGTTGCTTGACATTATTTGGCTTTAAAGAACGACCAAACGCTTCAAGATCTTTTTGAGCTGCAGTATGATTAAGAGCTGAAGGATCAGCGGAAGGCATATTAATGGAATCAGTGCCTGCTGCCAGTCCATTCATCATTTGACCTTGGTCAACCTTTTCAGATGACTGCTCCCCAGCAAAAGTAATCCCCTGCATTGCACCATGCTTAGACATACTATTTCCTCTCTTATCTGCTTCTTGTTCCTCTATATGCTGCTGGCCTAAAGAAGTTGATTCCACAATATTTAACTGACTTTTACGATCTTGAGATGCTGAAAACATTTGGTGATTTGGGAGATTTGACCACGCATTAGGCAACATTTTCGAGAATCCGCCTTGTTGCGGCACACCAGAAATAGCACCAGGCTGAGAGGCAGATAACTTCTCCCCTGTTGAAGATTGTGTAAACTGTACTCTTTCACTTGATGTAGCATTAACTTGAAGCCCGGAGCTAAGTGATCTCCCATGGGTGCCATCTGTTTGCCTAATTTGGGGAATATGCCCATTGAAAGATTCATTGCCAACCGTTATATGGTTATGAAGCTGACCTTTTGAATTAGGAAAATCAGAACCTAAAGCTGCAGAAAAGTTGGTCATCATCTTATGTCCTGCAGGTTGACTTTCATTTGGACCTGATATAATCATTCTATCGTTATTAAATTCTCCATGTGACGCATCCTGGAGAGGAGGAAGAGGAGACGGCTGAGCATGACCCTTGCCTCTTGGATTAGTAGAGGCTTGAGCCTGACTCGGAAGATTAGGTTTAACTGCCTGCATAGCCATCGGTAACAGTTGTGAAGGTGGTCCCAGTTGTAAACCAATCCCCTGAGAGTTGGATGACTGACTTCTCTGGTTGCCACCAAAAGATCCATCAGAATTTTCTGGTTCAGGCATCTCTGATGACAAATTGGGTTCCATGGAGGTCATATGCCTTGCCATTCCATGGTCTCTTGATTGATCCACCTTGTGAAGAAGCTCCAACATATTTTGACTAGTAAATTCAAAGACGCAAATATCAACAAATGACATACCAAGCTCTTATACATTCTCTTATATTGCATTAAAGGGGGGAGAAAGAGAAGAGGGGGGGAGGGGATAAGGCTTAATAATTCAAAGCATACCTAGGTTGAGAAGCTTTATCAGTTGTGGATAAACCTCCAGATCTGTCATGGGAAGCAAACATATTAGGCACATGACCGGGAATCATGCCCTTGAAATGCATATCATCAGATCCTTTGGGGACTTCTTCAAGCTTTGCTACATGCACCTGAAAAAAGGACGGTGGTCACATAAAAGAAAAACTATGATGTATATACGATAGGCGACAAGATGGCCAGGTTGGGTTCAAAACGCGTACAGTCTCGTGATAAATGATTAACCAAAACATATTTTAAAATAATAATCGATCTTATTTTTTAAATAGAAATCGATCTTTTTAATGAAATGTTCAAAGAATTTCATAATATAAAAATGACTTTTGACTGGTTCGGGCAATTTAATTCTAAGTTATATTATTACATTGCCAATTGACCCGTTTAAGATATAGCATAAACCAGTCAACCCGTTCACAAGTAGACTTCAACTGAAATTTACAAACCTGGCCACTACTTCTGGTATGTCCAAAATTTCCTTGATTTTGACCTCCTAATCCCTGAGACTGCTGCAGGGACATGGCCTTTGTAATGGCATCTTGTCTTGTTCCAAAGGGCATTCCAACATCCTCATCAAGGTTTCCCATTGGATGATACTGAAACTTCCGTGGCCCAGACGTCATTCTACCCGCCTGATTAGATAAAATTTGTTTTGTTCTCGGATCACCAGCATCTGATACTGATTTTTCTCTGGGGCCAACGGTACTAGGAAGGTGAGATGAACTGGACCTGTAACTGTCATTAGAGTTCTCCCTTCTACTGCTGCTCTCAATCTCGTGCATCTTTAGATCCTCCCTATCAGAACTATTAAATGATGATTCAGATACCTGCGGACCCCTACTCAGACGACTTCTTGATATCTCTGAGTTCTCACTCCCTTTAGATTTTACCGAGGAATCAACATGTTTCCACAGATTAAGATGATGGTTGTTTGGCAAGAATTGGTTCGAATAATTGCCACCCTGCAAGATGCTTAAATTCGGGGCGGCAGCAGCATTACTCAGTGTTGCTCTCTTCCAATCATTATTCTGAGATTGCTGTAATGAAGTGTCATTATCATTCATATTAAATCCAGTGTTTACGGAAGATGGAATAGGCTCGTTGGTAATCCAATGATTTTGTCTATTTACTGGTTGGCTTGTTCTAGAACTCTGAGAAGTCCGCTGACCTGGCACAGAATTTGCATACAATCTGTTTTCTTCAGAATCTGCCTTTTGAAAAGTTTCACGGTTTAACCAATTGCTTCCTGCTGAAGAAGGTTGGTTCATTTGCGCATATGGATTATTTTTACCATGATCCTGAAAGCCCAAGATACTATGATGCTTATCATTCACATTAGCATTCCTATTAGGCAAACTAATATCATGTGAAGCTGCTTGATGTTTCCCACTGTCTTCATATGGTGAAGACTGTTTCACAGGTGGCAGTTCAGGATTCTGAAAATTCAGGTCGGGCCATTCTTGTACATCACTGCTAGTAGTTTCTGCCACTGCAGATTGCATCAGAGCACTCCAACTACCACTCTGAAGCGAAGGCAAACCACTAGCGAATTCGTTATCATCCAGCAAACTTGACACTCCTCCACTCATGTTTTTGCTACTGCCAAAGGCTTCCCAGATGTTATCATCTGAACCAAACAAAATTCTCTTCATCAGGATCTAAAGAAGCTGCATCTGTTGCTGATTTATCCTCTACCATCTCTACATTGGATTCCTGCACAGATGTACTTGATGGCGCATTTAGTTGCTGAATGTGGTCCACCTTCATCCTGGTGTTTGACCCTTGACCAAAAGTGCTGCCAAATAAACCTTTACCTGGAACCATATGTTGTTCTGGAACAGGAGCAAAATTACTCACAGAAAACGAATTGCTGTGAGGATGATGGTTTGGAGGCCCTCTTGAGGAAGACACAGGAACCCCGTATAGAGATGGTTCCACATGCTGCTGGGCAAAACCCATGGACCGCTGTGGTTGACCCTGATCAGGTTGCATGGCTGAAGAAGCACGGTGCAACCAGTTTGAATTACCTGGTGCAGGCTCGGCCCAACCATAACCAGAAGAATCAGAATTTGGATTACCATTAACAAGCATGTGTGCCTGGCTTCCAGATGCCTGTTGTCTAGCAAAGGGAGAAGCTTGATTTAATGAACTTTGTTGCCGAATGTCCTCTTGCCTTTGAAGTTCTTGTTGCCTTTGAAGCTCTTGTTGCCTTTGAAGTTCTTGTTGCCTTTGAAGCTCTTGTTGCCTTTGAATCCCTTGTTGCCTTTGAATCCCATGTTGCCTTTGCACCTCGTGTTGCCTTTGCACCTCTTGTTGCCTTTGTACCTCTTGTTGCCTTTGAACTTCTTGTTGCCTTTGAACTTCTTGTTGCCTTTGAAGCTCCTGTTGCCTTTGAAGCTCTTGCATCTTCCTGAGCATCAGTTGCTGTTGTAGTTGCTGTATGTCACCAAATCCTGACTGCTGTTGTTGTAACGGTTGCAGAAAACCTGGATGCTGACTATTTGCCTGATGTTGACCACCGAAAAGGTCAAAACTACCATGAGCTTCTGACGTCTCTGATCTAAACGGATTCTTCGGAGGTTGTTCAGGGACAGCTTCTTGCTGGGATTCATAGAATGGAAGCCCCCTTTGGTTCATATTACTTCGACCATATTCTGTATCCACACCCAAGAAATTTGCTTCATCTGGTCTTGCTTGAAAATTTTGACGTCCGTACATGTAGCCATTCGAGCTTGGCTGTTCATGATGAGACTGGGAGACATTTCTAGCAACCTCGGGCCTTGCATTTGTTTGTGTAATGTTGAAAATATGTGGGTCTGAAACACGTTGACCCCCGTGTCCTCTCTCAGTGTCTGCTTATGCACAAAAAAGACAGTGACAATAGGGTCAAAGTTAGTTATTCCAATTTCATAAAATACCAGATCTAACACAAATATTAAGTCATAACTAGAGGTGGTAATGTCAAACCTTTTACCAAAAACTGAGTTGATTCTAGCTATATTTGACCCTCCAAATTCTTAATAGAAAATAGAACAGGCCAAATGGGTCGCACAGGTTGAAAGTGTATTCAATTGCTTACAACCATTTAAACCATTTCACTAAAAACAAATTAGATCGATATGTAATTATACAGCTTTTGTAACCATATTTGATACATTAATTATCAATAAATGTTCATGAGAAATGGACAAGAAAGTGTTTATGGTAGACCATCCCAACCAGTTTTAACCCGTTATAACCATTCTAGACCGCATGCTTTTTAAAGCATGCCCGAACCCACACCATCTGTCCAACTATCCAATTTTGATTTATTTTTTTGTCAACTATAAAAAGAGCTGAAAATATAACTTGAAAACTGACTAAAAACTAAGTAACCCAAAAACTTGAACCTAAAAGCCATTAGTGTTACCCGACTGTTGTGACTGTTGTGGACTGTAGTTTCTTGGACTGGAGTCTGACACGCCAAACTGTTTCTGATTACCGACCCACAGATTGTCATTTACAGGCCAATTCCCATCGGCAACCTGAGATCGTGAACCCTGGGACAGGTTGTCTTGGGCGAAGAAATTGTGAACCCTGTCCCCAACTCCGTTGCCAGGCATTAATGATTTAGGCCCCAATATTTGAGGCTAAAACAAAATGTTGTGTACCTACTAGAAGTATGCAAAACAAAAATAAAGAAAACTCGGCCACCTCCACCTGCAAACCGAGTTACTTAAGCTTTTAAGGATGTATATATTTCGAGTAATGTGGTGTCACACTTCCATTAAGTTTGCCAATCTTTTGACTTAATCCTGCATATTGAAAATCAAGTGTTTGGATAATCAGTCAACTATAATGTTGTTGCCAAAAAAGCCATATTCTGCATACATATTTTCAGAACCCAAAACAAAAAATGTGATGTGACATGTGGCTAAGATATTATCTGCACGTTGTAATTGCATATATTTGTCTGGGAATTGATTAAGGTCAAGTTCGATGTGCAACCCTCATCCAGAAAATAACCCTAGTGTACCACTCTAACACAATAAGAAAATAAGATGAACCATATCAAATATTCAAACATAATGAAACATAACGATTATGGTACAGTTGATTTCTGCACTTAAAAATGTATGAGAAGGAATACAAGAATGATATTGCCATTATACACACAAGACACCATGCAGTTAACTTCATAGATTGTGCGTTAATTTATGACAAAATGGAGAAGTAATTCCGTAATTACTAAGAATTAGGACGGAAATGTATTTTTTTCGTTTTCTTTTTAGCCTTAGTTTAACATTAGACCCATGCATCAGACTATTTTCACCTTCCCTGTATATATAACACAATAGAAGCAATGCCAATATGACTCAAGTACATACTAGACTCTTCTTATTGGCATTAATATAAGAAAACAATAACGCAAAATCATTTAAAGATGCTACAAGCAATAATCAGTCACTCTCATTGGGAATACTCTACTATGGACCCCATCAACAGACAAGTATAGGGATTGTTTGAAATTGAACACTAAAAATCAGTTATCAATGCTCCATAAAATCAAACTGCTAACATGCAGATAAGTGATGGATAATAATTCGAGGTAAAAAATTGAATTGACTTTCGTACTGCAAATTCACGCTATAAAAAGCGGCATATTCAGCAACAAATTGATCAGTGAAACCGTTGATGTGGTTCATGTTGACAAGCTGCATTAGAAATTCTGTAAATAGTTTTAAATAAATATAAACCGTAGAATACCTGTAAAGGATCAAACAAACTACTCGAAAGATTCCAGCAGCTTCTAATGGTTCTCTTTTAGGCCCAAGAATGGGTTGAAAAGATATTATGAAACAAATAAAATACTAGTTCAAAAGTCCGTTGTATCTACTATCTAGAGTCCAACTAATGAGCTGTACGTGACCTAAGTAGTATCTTTGGCACGATCAGAAGGCAACGAAAACCCGGTCAAACCTAACTTACTATATGCTACATCATTCTCCACTTGTCCTTTTTTGAGTGGCACATTTGTTAAGAAATAATTTATTCTGCCACTAACACCAGTATAGTTCTTAGATTTCTAATATTACCCTCACATGACGATTTCAGCAGGTTAATTTTTAAAGTTGCAACACTAATTGAGTAACCCAATGATTTCTTGATCATTAAAAAGAACTTTACAACCTACTAGCTATTTCCACAGTTTTCACTAATATTTTTAATGTTTCGAAAAGAAATAAAGAATGAATTGATTATACACCAATCACCATGTAAAAAAAAGGAATGTCTGCTCTATGCAACCCTCCACTAAGTAACATACTAACATAGACAGCCAACGCTAAAAGTGAATAATGTGAAGTATGGGTAAAAATATAACATATGTACAAAAAGTAGGCATGCTCATTCATTGGCTTCATTATTAAATGAGATATTTCCATTACAAAGATATGGTGACACATAAAGCTTATCTAAATACTCCACATAGTTCAAGTCAGGTCCTACATGAGGATATTAATCAATAGAGGTATTATAATGCATAAACAGAAGCATTGAGTTTTTGTCAAAAAATATTAGAGAGAAATAAAAATATTAGAAAATCGAGAGTTTTCACTAGCCTTTCCTAAGTTAGTTTCCAATTCATGGATGAGATTGAGAATAGACTAGAATTATGCTCGCGCAATGCGCGGCATCCAGATTTGTTTCAAGTTGTTCAGCGATAATAAGTGACTAGAGGGTTGGGGGCGCCGACCGACCACCGGCTTTATATGGTGGTCCGTGGTAGTTGTGTAAGAGAGGGAATTATAATGATATTATGCTATAATATTTTATTTTTTAATTTAACATTATTTACATTTACTAGATATATTATATATAGATATACTAATTTCAGTAACACTAACCTATATATGCCCTCACTGAAAATACTTACATAACATGTATATCTAAAACACCAAAAGTAAACATGACAGTGATTTATGAGCCAAAATGTACTTACATTAATCATTAGATTTTCTTTAACAGACGCCTTTCATAGAGCATTAATTTTTTTATTTGGATGCTTACAAATAGCTGCATAGAAACCAACAAAAACAGCACAGTTAAAGTAAGAAATGTCGGGTAAAATATATTAAAACATAATACTTCCAGCTAATACAACATTGTTTGCCAAGGCAACAGCAAAAAAAAAAGACAAGAGTGCAACCTCTATCTACGATGGTAATTTAAAATGATTTGTGAGGCCCAAGATATCATAAATCTACAAGCAATATTTGGCACAACCTCAATAGAACAGGCTTACAATGATAGCAGTAGCAACCTTAATAACAGTACAAAGTATACACTAACAGCAGAAGGAAAGTCTAAGAGCTCCACTAAACTTGTGTAATCTCTTTGTAAGACAAACAGAGCTCTAACAATGCACCTAGACTACAAAGAA
>JAOEHQ010026830.1:0-13742 GCA_025447715.1 Asclepias incarnata
GATGTGTTTCGCTATTAGGCTACTATTAGAGAAACCAAATGCATGTGATGGAGCATGTTCAAATATTATTTTTTTAAAACAAATAAAATCAATCATACGATATATATAGTCAATTCGTACATCGTACGGGTATTAAGACTAGTTGATACATATATATATATATATATATATATATCCCACAAATTATGCATGCATGTTACATATATACTAGACGAATGCCCGAGCAATGCAGCGGCGATGGTGGTGGCGGCGGCGATGGGTGGTGGTGGTGGTGATTGGTGGTGGTGGTGGCGACTGTTGGCGACGGCGGCAGCGAGTAGTGTAAACTATTAATGTAAAGGTTATTGATGTAAAAAGGGTAGTGTAGTTATTTTAGGAGTTAAGGGATAGAGTTGTAAATTAATTTCATTAAGGGTATTATAGGTATATCAAGTGGAGATTTTAAAATAATAAATAGGGATTATTACCTGTGAGTGTAAATAACCTTGCCAAAGTGTCTATGTTATGTAGTGATCTCGTAATATGTTTATGCAATGTAACTAACTTGTTATTTTGTCCAAAAAATGTATTGGATTACCGGTATTAAGCTTAGCCGGTTACCACTTTAAATGGAATACATTCATATCTAATGTGACGCTTTGACCGATCCCACGTGTACATATATATATATATATATATATATATATATCGGGATCCCTCATTTATATATACCCTTTTTATTCTTTCTTGGGATCATTTAACTATAACTCACTCTCTCCACCTGTACGATCGTCTTCTTCACGAAAATCAACAAAATCAAATTTAGGGTTTCTACATAATCCAAGGTTTATGAAGGTATGTCTTCATTTTATTTTATTTTTGCATTCCTGTTATTGACTGTTAATCATTCAGGATTTTAGGTTATTTTGAATTTATTTTTTTTTAATGTTTTTTTGTTTATTTTGTAGAAATGGTTCGTTTCTACACAATCAATGTTTATTATAACGGGATGTTCATGTTTTATCCCTTTCACTATGTTGGTTACAAGATGATGTCTATGTGTGTCCCAAAACTAAGTTATGAAGACTTTGAGCACCATGTACAGACTGAAACAGATTGTCCTAGTACTAGTATTTACTTTGCTTTTCATGGTTGTGGTGTCGAAAACATGATGCGTTTGGGAAGTGATAAGGATTGTTTAGTGTTCTATGACATTTTACAGTTGAATTAAGTAAATATCTTGCCCCGTTGCATGGATCTGATGATGAGGATGGTGAAGGGGATGGTGAACCTGAGGGTGGTGAAGGGAATGGTGAGGGGGATAGTGAACCCGAGGGTGGTAAAATAGGGCATAGTGAATCTAGTAGAGCAGTTGAAAAAGTTGAGGGAAAAAGTGACTCCGATGATGATGAATATGAACCAAATGAATCTGACTCTGATGTTGAAAGTGTGGCTTCATTAGACCATCTAAGTGATGGAGATGATGAAATTAGAGAATTAAGGATGGGTAACCCAATTGCCAAGATTCCTACACAAAAGCAGCTACTAGACCTTGGTGGTAGAAGAGACAATGGAGACAAGGTAGATCACAAGACACAAGTATACCAGGAGCATGATGAGTTCATTAAGATGTTCCCTGTGACTCCATAAAAGAGGTTCCCTGTGACTCTACAAAAGTATTCATTTAGATGTTATGCTACTTGGATGAAAAAAGAATCTGTCAATGTAGGAACCAAGCAAAAGAAAGGAAAATGAAAATGGTTTGAAGGTTTGAAGAGAAGGATTCCTAGTCAGAGGGCTAAGGAAAAGAGTTGCCAGACATGTCAAGGGACCAGGAGCAACTGAAGAGGATGCACTAATTATTGAGTAGTCTGTTATTACTCAAAACAATCTTTTGGTTTATCTTAGCTAATCTTAAGACAATGTGATGCTTGAATATTATGTTTATGTAGGATGTGCACTGCTTGAAACTTTCTATCTAATCATTTGGCTATATGTATGCACTAATTAAGTGTAGTTATGGTTGTAGTTGTAGTTGTAGGTGGAATGACACTAATTATATGCAATGTATGTGACAGTGATGACTATCAATTTTGGTATGCAATGACAATGATCCAAAGTAGTTAATTTCATTCCATCAAACAAACCATTACAAAGCTGTTTAGTTGGTATGCAATATTATGTCCAAAGTAGTTAATTTCATTCCATCAAAGAAACCTTTACACAGCTTTGTCAAACAAAACATTAAAAATACAATACTTTGTCATACATTGACAACCTAAATCACTTAAACAACCTAAATCACTAGCACAACAATTACAAAGCTTAGCATTGTCACAACCCCAATCAACAAATACAACAATTTGTCAAACACATTCAATTTTAACTTATTCAACTCATTCTTTACTTGCAACAATTCAACAATTGAATCATCTTTTTCAACACCCATTGGTTTAATTCCCAAATCTTTGGCTTGTGAATGAAGTTCAAACAACAGCTCTTTGTAGTATAGACTTGGTAGCTCTTCATCAATAAAGCTAAAAATAGTACAAGACTTGGTGTTCACCTGAATCAAATAAATAAGGTATATTGATTTTCGATCCCAATTTCATGATTAGGGCAAAATTAAACAACTTACTTTAGGGCATTTAACAAATCTCCTACCAGGATTCATCCTTGTCCAAGCTGTGATAATAAGCATCTTTGCACCACAATGACAATACATATAAGGAAAACCCTTATTTATTGAAGAAGAAGAAGAAACATACATGGCAGGTGAAAAGGGGGGAAAAGGGAGGGAAAATGAAGCGGGAGAATGAATGGGGTGAAAAGGGGTGGGAAAACGTATATTTATATACATAAAATGGGTGGCATACGTGGCAGGTGACATGGCACACGTGGCAGATGACATGGACTCTCATTAACACAACCGATCATTTTTGAATGTTTACTCGGTAACATACATTTTTTGGACAAAATAACAAGTTAGATACTTTGCATAAACATATTACGAGATCACTACATAATATAGACATTTTAGCATAGTTATTTACACTCACATGTTATAATCCCTAATAAATAAAAGAGAATGCTATTTTGGGTAGTTTAAAGTTATAATTTTAAAAAAGTGAGAGAGGTTGATGCTTTATATAGCAACTAGACGAATGCCCGCGCGATGCGGCAGTGATGTTGGTGGCGGCGGCGTTGGTAGCGGCGGTATGGTGGTGGCGACGGCTGGTGGTGGGGGTGGCGACTGCTGGTGGTGGTGGTGGCGACGGCGGCGAGTAGTGTAGGCTATTGATGTAAAAGGGGTAGTGTAGTTATTTTAGGAGTTAAAAGGTTGATGTTGTAAATTAATTTCATTAAGGGTATTATAGGTATATCAAGTGAAGATTTTGAAATAATAAACAAAGGAAAAAGATATTTTGGGTAGTTCAAAGTTATAATTTGAGAAAGAAGAGGGAGTAAGTTAAAGACTATCTTATCATAAATTAATGACGTACGCACTTTTGACCTTGGTTAATAATTGAATTGAATAGCCTAGTGTATTTTAGATTTACCAATTCGCATATGCACATGTGGGTGTGCAAATACATTATACATGCTCATGTAGAATATTACGAAAATAATTAAATAAAATTATAAGTCGTATTGTGTTTTGTTACTAGTTCAGATCCCCAAACCAACTTATCATACGGGGCAGGCAGTGGCACTAATCACACTATCATCATGACATATATAAAAGTCAAAAGAATTTTTTAGTTTTTGGACTTTTTAACAATATATTTTGATTGATATTTTAATAAATCAAGTACAAACCCTTTATGTAACACATATTGCCTGATGAATATATTTTATTTTTTTTTATAAAAATACTATTAAACTTGTTACAAAACGAAAATAATTAAATTATAATTACAATCCACTTAAAAATAATACCAAATAGGTATTTCGTAACAAAATATAAGTTTTAAAGTTTACAAACAATAAAAAAAAAAAAAAACATTAAAGTATACAAATCACCATAAGAATAATTCCAAAAAAAAATAAAAAATAATAAAACAAATCGGTTGAAGCGGGTAAAACCAGAAAAAACTGGCGGTACACCGTCAAAAAACCGGGGTTAAAAAACCGGTCAACTGACCGGTGCCCGGTTGAACCGGACGGTTCGACCCGGTTTTTAAAACATTGAGTCGTACAACAAAACGGGTTAGATTGAAATTATTGACTTGAAACTTATCGTAAGTTAAGTTAAATCGAGTAATTTCAACCCATCAATATATGAACTTAAACCCGTCGCTTAGAACCCAATGTGATATAGAGTCCCCTAGTTTTTCTCATATACTATTCGTTTGTAAAAAATTCGAAACGAGAATAGAAAGAAGAAAATGATAGGAACACTTGGGTTTAATAAGACTAAACGGTGTAAGGCGGTTCCACACTTCCACCCCATCTTCCGCCCCTTGCCCCTTGAATCCGCCCCCTGCCGCCCCTGCACAGGACCCCGCAGGGCGGTTTGGGCCAAAAAAAATCCGACTCCGGCTTGTATCTGCCGCCCCTTTTCTTTTATACTGTGAGTGTGTATATATATATATATGTATGTATAATATATTATTATATATAACGCCCATTGCCTCCTTACTCCACTATTTTTTGGGGCTTCTTCTCCTCTTACGCAAATACCACATGTCGCAAGACGTCCTCCCCATCAAAACGCCTTATACCCATTAGTCTAAGACGCCAACCGACGTCGTTTCCTTCCGCAAATTACGCGCAAATACAGACCTTCCCTAGTTCCCCTCTGTCTCAGGCTGTATTTAATAGTAGTTACTACACTAGTTTCTTTACACTCCGAACTTGCCAAGAAATTACCCCAGAATCATATACTATATAACTATAACTATATATATTTCATTTCCAAATTGTACTTTGCATATATTTAACAGATCAAAGCTGGCTACTTTACATACATACATACTATATTATTATTGCTAAAAAGTGAGTTGGGTATCTTGGAAACCAGTAAAGATTCCCTTTTTCTTACTGTATTTTTATTTTTATTTTTAAAAAATCTTCATACAAATAGAAACTTAGAATACTACTCTATTGTATTTGAAACTGCAAATCTTGGTTTACTCAAGACTACACTGTATTTAGTAGTAAATCTTTTTTTTACTAATCAAAGTACACTAATATTTCTTCATTTATGTACACAACCTGTTTGACAAAAGGTCTAGGAGATGTTAATTACTTAGAAAAAAAGAAGGTTTGCAAATTTTTGCATTGTGAGATTAGCCCTTTTCTTTTTGAGGGCGAAAGAATATAGAAGCAAAAAAAAAAAGGGAACTTTTTTGATGCTGTTAAAATAATTGGTGAGAAAAAAAATGTCATCTGAAGAGGTTGACAAACAAGAATCAAGATCTTTGGCTTTGACTCCAACATGGTCTGTGGCTACAGTTTTGACTATTTTTGTTGTTGTTTCTTTGCTTGTTGAGAGATCAATTCATCGTTTAAGCAATGTAAGTTGTGTTCTTCATCTTTTTAATACCAGTACTAGATTTTTTTTTCTTTTTTTATGGTGATTAGTTTAGTACTATAAGATGAGTGTATTGTTTAAGAACTAGCCTACTTTTACTTAGATATATACATAACCCTTGTGATCAAATTTGAAATGGTTTGTGATATAGGGTGTTTTCTATAGTTTTTACATTTTTATGTTGGATTTTGGAAAAGTTTTTCTGCAGTTATTTGGTGCCGTTTCTTCAGTTTAAGTACCAAGATGAAGTTAAACCCGTTGATATTTAGCTCGAATTTTCTGACATATGAGATATTCTGTGATTAGTCCAAGAAGGTGTTTGAGATTGAATACTTTTTGGGAGTATTCTACTTTGATATAAGTTAGCTTATTAGCTTCTTGTTGTTTGTGTTTATTCATTTTGCTGCAAGTAAGCGTATTTTGAGTAAGAACATCAGTACATGCTTATTTTGAAGTGGTTGTAAGCCATAATCATAAGTGTGTGCAGTATATTAATACTTATGCTACACATTTTGTGACTATGGGCATAACTGTATTATTGTGTAGAACTTATTGACCTATACAATTAGGTTTGAATCTTCTTTATGTCTGGATTTTGTGTGTTCATGACAAAAAGATTTGACCATGGCAGTGGTTAAAGAAAACAAATCGTAAGCCATTGCTTGCTGCCGTGGAGAAAATGAAAGAAGGTATGTTGGTATATGAAACCTATTTTTATGAAATATAAAGTTTGCATATGACATCCACCATTTAAATAATCATTTTTTGGTTATTTTTGTGCAGAGTTGATGCTTCTTGGCTTCATATCTCTCCTTCTCACAGCCACCTCTAGCATTATATCAAATATTTGTATCCCATCTAAGTACTATGATAGTGTATTTGCTCCTTGCACCAAGTCTGAGGTTGATGAAGAAATGGAGGGTAATGAAAGGAAGCTTTTTATGACTTTCGTATATCCTCAAAGGAGAGTATTGAATGTATTGAATCAGAATACATGTCAAAAGGTGGGCTGGGTTTTTGTACTTCATGCATTATTATTTTTTTATATCCTCTAAATGACAATAATTTTCTTTCTTTTATTATATAGGTGTCTGACCATTTCCAATGTACAGGATTACGAGCCATTTGTATCATATGAAGGCCTTGAACAACTACATCGGTTTATTTTTGTCATGGCAATTACTCACGTATCCTATAGCTGCTTAACAATGCTTCTAGCTGTAGTGAAGGTTACATACTTGTCTTTATTCCCAGTTAATTATTGTCTTGATAAACATGAAACTATATTATGTTGATTGTCTTGGTAAATTCATGTTTGTTATCTTTTCAGATCCACAGTTGGAGGAGATGGGAGGATGAGGCTCAAGTGGACCGGCATGACGTGTTAACAGGTATTAAATAATTGTATTTATGTATCTACGATTAGTAGTAAGTTATTGAATTAAATGATGTATTGTAACTTGGATATCCATGTAACTTATATTCTTGTGCAGAAATATCAAGAAACCAGACAATGCGGAGGCAATCAACAATTGCCAAATTTCACACATCAAACCCTTTGGTTAGGAATAGTTTATTTACTTGGATGGTAGGTACAATTTTTTTTGTGTGTGTCTAATGTTATTTATTAAGAAGCTTTGTAGGTATTTGATTGTTACTCGGGTAACCGGAGAGGGATCCCTGTTCAGGCTACCCGAGGAAAGTCAAGCTTTTGGCTATGATGTACATGGCCTAACCTGTTGGTCCCTTATAATAATCAACCCAAACTCTTGAATAATCACAGTTTATTGTATGGATATTCTTGATACGTATGTGATGTTATTGTGAATTGATAGTGATATGGGGCGTAAATGGTTAACACAATAGATATAACTTTTACAGAATAAATCAACACTTAATTACAATGTTTTCATGGCTATTTATAGACCATGAATAGACACTATGAACCATTGTGATGGTTCGACACACCTATTACTTTATGAACCATTGTGATGGTTCAACATGCCTATTCGACTTTCATTATTACATAAACGATCCCTATACTTTCTAAGACACACTTTACACTTTAAATACATTTTACACTATTTACATACTTGACCCAAACTACAATAAGTTTAGTTTAACTTTCAATATAACCGGAGTTCCTGTGGCCTTTTCCTAGACTAATTGTTAGTCATAGAATCTTATTAAACTGTGACATTACATCTTTTGGAGACAAAGGGAGTATGACCTTATTTATTTAATTTATAGAAATCAGAAATGACAGTAAGCTGTGTTGCAGTGTGCACATACTTCAGATGTTCTACATGGTTATATAAGCTTTACAATCGCTTTACAGGTTTGCTTTTTTCGGCAATTTGGGGCATCAGTTGTTCGTGCTGATTACCTTACACTGCGTAAAGCCTTCATCCTGGTATAGAACCTTCACCTTAACCATATATTTGGAATTACTGATCTATCTAGTATATTATATCAGTTGCAATTGATATGTGTAGGTTGAATGATGCCATAAAATTGGCTTAGATCTTGTAGCTTCGAATAATTGTTCACAGTTGTTTGTTTGTCTTGTTCCTGGCAGAACCACAACCTTACATCAAAATATGATTTTCACAGTTATATGATCCGTTCAATGGAAGAAGAATTTCAAAGAATAGTCGGAGTAAGGTAATGAATCTTCTATCTTCCACATCGTATTCATAAAATATGGTTACTGCTACAAAGACGCATAAACCTTATGTTTCTTTCATTCCTTGCAGTGGTCCGCTTTGGGGTTTTGTTGTGGCTTTTATGCTCTTTAATGTGAAAGGTACGAGATGTGAACAAGTTATGTATTTATTTCACTTGTCGATCATTATGAATGGAAAAACTCCACTAGATACTGAACCTGTGAAGGAAAAAAGCAATGTTGATTAATTTATACCTTTTTGCAGGATCAAATCTCTATTTCTGGATTGCCATTATTCCAATTACTGTAAGCACTCATTTTTGTTTGATCAAGAATGTAATTTGTTTTATAGTTGCCAGATCAGATGGCAAAACTTGGTTTTGCTGTAACATGGTGATGGTTTGTGTTTATGTTCAGCTTGTTTTACTTGTGGGGACAAAACTGCAACATGTTATAGCTACTTTGGCACTGGAGAGTGCAGGAATTACTGGGTACTTCACTGAAACAAGGCTAAAGCCCCGCGATGAGCTTTTTTGGTTTAAGAAACCCGAACTATTGCTCTCCCTGATCCATTTCATTCTTTTCCAGGTTAGCCCCGTACTATTACGATGGCCTTTCTTTTAGTTTGGATCCATCGGATGGTTTGGTTTAGTTTCATATAATCTGAAGTTTCTAGTTAATATGGCTGCCTAACTTGACCAACTTTTATGCAGAACGCATTTGAGCTAGCTTCATTCTTTTGGTTTTGGGTAATTTTTATCACTTAAATATTTTACCACATTATATTTCAAAACTCGCTTTATATCAGCTTTGCTTCTTTTTCTATTTCAGTGGCAATTCGGGTATAACTCTTGTTTTATCAAGAACCACATGCTTGTGTATATACGGCTGATTTTGGGGTATGCATGTGTTTCCATTCAGTTTAACCTGTATTTCATACATGCTGCATGAGGGGTGGAAAATGGGTGGGTTGGGACCATTGGGTAATGGCCAAAACTTACAATTGTCTAGTACGGGTCACGTGTTGGGTTGGATTTGCCAATCACCAGTTTTATTCTTGTATTTTTTTCTTCTTGTAAATTACTTATAATTAATGTGTTAGATATGATTGAAACTTGTATTATTATTATAATAATTCAAACTTTCATAATAAGGCAACTTACAAGGTTTTATGCATTTGAAATACTTTTTGGATGGCTTTCAACCTGTTTGAGCGTTTTCCTTTTTAGTTGATTCTTTTACCTTTACACATTTGTCCTGCTAGACATAAAACATAACCCAAGTTGACTCATTTGTACATAAATGAGTCGCATTTGGCCCCTCTAGTGTTACTTCACGAAACATCCTTTGACCATTCTCGTGCTTATTTTCATCATCTAGGTTTATTGGCCAGTTCTTATGCAGCTATAGCACCCTGCCACTCTATGCACTCGTTACCCAGGTATGATTTTTGACCTTAAGAAACCTGAAACAAATATGTATCTTCCTCTGAATTCTGTATCGTTTTGCAGATGGGTACAAATTACAAAGCCGCATTGATTCCACAGAGAATAAGAGACACGATTCATGGATGGGGAAAGGAAGCTAGAAGGAGGAGGCGGCGGCTAGGAATATATGGTGATGATTCAACTGTTCACACGGACACGAGTACTGTGATATCAGTAGAGGAATTTGACCACCATGAGCTTGATAGTCCACGAGCAGGGCACGCACCCGGCGAGGGTCTTGAAATCGAGTTACAACAGCATAGTGTCACAATGACGGGTGATTTGGATTCCCCATTTGTTGCTAATGAAAACTCGAGCCGGGTTGGTACACCTCTTCTTCGGCCTTGTGCATCTGTGTCATCTGCGGCTTCACCCAGCTTTGTGCCAGAAACTGTCACTAGATCATCTTCATTGCCAGCTCAGCGAGAATGAAAGTAAAGATTGACGTAAAAGGTTTTTCTTTTTCCTGTTAATATATTTAGATAGGTGATTTGTGATAATTTATAGAATTTGTGAAACTTTACGGTTGTAATTGTAGAATTACAGCTACCTTTTACTATAAGCAAGATTAAAACTTTTCATGTGTGGTGTTTTGCACCATTTTGCAACCTCTCACGGCAGTAAAAAATTTAGCATTATCTGCTGTAGCTTGCTGTGCGGTCGTATATGTATAGATGAATTGTTTATTTTGTATCATGGCCTTTGAAGGAACATATGACATTCATTCTTGGTTCAACCTCACGTTTGCTTACTCCAGTATACCCGTCTCCAGCCAAGTGTTAGTATTAATGTTGTGTTTAAACTATCTCTAGTGTTATACACCGAATATTAGCATTGGTGTTCAACTGTTCATCATCCACATTCGTTTCCCTCTTGCAAGGCAATGTACAAGAGATGCCCAAGCATAGACAGACTCCGATTTCACTGACACATTAACATCGCCTTCCATTCTTTTTAGCATCATCATTGGCGGCGAGTGGAGTGCCACAATCCCATTCGTCTTTTATGATCTACATAAGCCAAAGCCCATAGCACTGGCGACGCGACATAAATGCAAGGAGGATGTGTAGCTGATATAGGATCTTATCATATACGATATGGTGCATATCACCTGACCTCTTTATTTTATAATCCTTTTGATACCTAACATCAGTGAACGTGATTAGGACCATGCCGAAAGAACCTTTCATCACACCATGCTTAAGGTGGTAGTAGAAGAAAATCAAGATGATAAACTTCTCTTGTTCAGGCCTTTGGTCCCAAGATTACCAGTACGAAAACATACCACACGGAATGCTAATATATAAACCAAACCAAACCAAAAAAAAAGGCATGTAAAAATTGAAATACAAAAACATTGATCTTTTTGGTAGGCTTGTGATATGGACGAAAAACATACCACGTACATGTTGAATATAAACTAAATAAACTTTTTCAAGTTTAAACCCAACCAATCGTAGAGATATGCCTGTAATTTGACGTAAACTTGGGATTTGGACCAAATCGCAAGGTCTGGTCCAAGTCGAAAAGATTTGACTTACGATGTGGTTATATCTTTTTTATTTTTTCTTTTTTTTAGAAAAAATATGTTTCATCTTTAAAAAAATTATTATTTTTTTGCAAAATTTTGTGTAAGCTTGTACAAAATATGTTATTCTTAAACGTCTAACGTCTTAAATATTTTGAATATAAGATTTGGGTTTTGATCTATTGAAAAGATGAAAAAGATTGAAAACTAAGGGATGAATCTCAAACCTTGTTTCAACCAAAATCAATTATTAAGATTACCACAATCACCACCACCGTTCTTTCCCGCCACCACCATCACCGTTTTTCCCTGCAACTACCGCCACCACCGTTCTTTCCCGCCACCACCACCGTCGCCTATCACTGTTGCCGTCACCATCCAATCTTCTCCGGTGAATTACTCAGGCGAATCAATAATCACAAAGTGATTCGGTACGGGCTCCGCCCTTAAGGGTATTCATAAATGGGAGTCAGTGGGGGTGATCGGTAATGAAGGTGATCTACAGTACAGGTTTCGCGCTTAGCCGTGCGGGCTCCGCCTTTGGTGGTGATCGAAGATGGTGGTTGTTATCGGAGATGGTGGTGGTTACTATTGCCGGAGATGAGAGAGAGGGAGAGAGTTCCGGCGAGAGAGAGATAGATCACATCAATCTTAACCATTGATTGAAATGATCCAATGGTTAAGATGTGTTCTTTCGTTTTCAACTTAAAAATGATTTTTAAATGAACATTTACCTTCTTTTTTTTTTAAATGGCAAATTTGGGCTCAGCAGCAGTGCCTCTTCATATACTCAACTTCAATTCCTAAAGAAACCCGGTTATTTTCGAAAAAACCCTTATCTCCAGCTCGAGGAGCATTTTGCTCACACCCGGATTTGAACCCAAGACCTTAAAGTCTCAAGTTTCCCCAAGTACCAATCACCTATTTAATTAGGAAATTTTGAATTATTTGTTATTTTTATAAAAACATTTTGCATATTATGTTACATTTTTTAAAAACTATTGAAATTATGTGACATTTTCTGAAAAAGTTTAACTTTTAGGTTTTTTTTTTTGTCCAAAAACATTTTATGTTTCCCTAATTATCAAATTTAAGTAAATATATTTTTTTTTCTTTAGAATTTTCCCTATTTGATAATGATGTACTTAATTCCAAAACCAATACCACATTTAGTACTAAGAATGAGCAAAAATACCGAAAAATCAAAACCATACTGTCTCAAGGATTCGGTGTCGGTTTCGACATTTGATATTTGGAGAAATCAGTTTTGGTATGGGTTGGTTCGGTTCGGTACAATTATTTGGCTATTTTCGGTTTCGGTCTTTCGGGAAACCGTACCGAACCAACGATTCGGTATTCTGTTTAGAGATTTCAGGATTTTCGGTTTCGATCTTTTCGATATCGGTACGGTTTCTGTACCGATCTCATCCCTATTTGGTACCCTCGTAAACGGATGGAGTTTTCTCCATACGGACATTCGAAAAAGACGAATCTTTTTTAACTCAAATTTACACGACTCAATTAAAATATTCCACTGTTGTTTTTGAATCTTTAATCTTGCGATCTTCAAAATTATACCTAACCGAGCTAAAATCTAGTGTAAAGAGGTGTGACTGTTTGAGATGTAAACTGGTGGTACACTAATATATAAATGTCTACTACTCTAATAGTACCACATTGATCACACCTTTACGTTGCATTGCCGGGTTTAAAATGAAAAGAAAAGAAATGATAAGATTGGATAGGGGAAGAGAGGAAAAGAAATTATATACATATGATGCATTCTTAAGTGTAAAGAAAAATGAAAGAAAGGAAAAGAAAATAAAGAGTTAATTACATTATCTACCAATATATATATATAAGAGCATGGTAAATTACAAAATGAATAAGCAAAAACCGTTAGATGATTTTCAACTTTTAATTAGAACCTTTAGATCAAAATTATGATGCCATCATTGACTTTATTATTGGTCAAACACAATATTAGTTATTCAATTTTATCTAATTGTCAAAATACATTTTTTTTTAAAATTAAAAATACACCTTATGTCTTTAATTAGTATTTATTTATATACAACACATTTTATATGTTTACACAATATACCTCTTTAATTATCTAAATTAATGATACAACAAAATTATAAATCTAATATTATTATTATAAAAACAAATTTGCCATTTAGATCAAAATTATGATGCCAATTTTATTATTGATCAAACACAATATTAGTCCTTTAATTTTATATAGTTAGTCAAAATACATCTTTTTTTAAAGTCAAAATATACCTTATGTCTTTAATTAGTATTTACTTATATACCACATATTCTATATATTTACACAATACATCTCTTTAATTAATTAAACTAATGATACAACAAAATTATAAAATCAGTATTATTATTATAAAAACAAATTTGCGTTAACTTTCAATAAGAACCTTTAGATCAAAATTACAAGGTCATCGTTCATTTTATTATTGGTCAAACACAATATTAGTCTTTTAATTTTATTTAATTAGTCAAAATACACCTTATGTCTTTAATTAG
>JAOEHQ010026851.1:0-13738 GCA_025447715.1 Asclepias incarnata
AAAGCATATTAAACGATTATTACCTAACGGTAACCAACGATAAATCTAACGACATGCTAACGGTCAACTCAGAAAGTTCGGGATGTTACATATTAACTCAACAGTAAAAAGTGTTTGTATTAATACGGCCATACGGGAGGTTTACGAAATCATACGATCTCGACCTGAGCATACATACATACATACATACATGTATATATGTAGTGAGAGATAGAGAGAGAGAAAGAGGGAGAGAGAGAGATTAATCAACAAAGCAGTAGCAAGTAAATCCAAATTATACTCTTCATAGTAAGTAGTAAGTATACTTGTACGGGTTAATTGCAATATTCTTCATTTTCTTGATTAAATGACACAATAATTAAGGCTATTTTAACCAAATCTGACAGGGTCTATTTTCGAACATGATCACTTTAAAGTCAATTAAAATTCACGAAACTTTATATTAAACAACAAACCGTTGGGGTATAAGCAGGTATCGCAATAACAGATATATTCCTCTTTTGAAAACGATATATTTGATTGAGCCGTTTCGTTGCCAAGGAAGATGACCTACGGGTAAGATGTTGGTGGAGAATGAGGGAGTCAGCCGGAGAGGGAAAGAAGCAAAGGGGGTGGGGCTTGGTTGAGGAATCACCATTGCACAGTATTGATGACAGACCAACAGTCATTACTGCTGCCATATTCTATTGTCAACTGAAATGTGAACGTTTTTCATTTCAAACGTCACAAACAACAACACCCGATCCCTACATAAATGGGATATGAGGGAGGTGAGGTGTAGAGGCTTGCCTCTACCAAGGGAAAAGATACATATAAGAGTAGGAGGTAAATAACCATACCAATGAATGTTTATTTCAGTATACATACTTACGTAGTATTTTTTAACTTTTTTTTTTTTGTGTGTGTGTATATTTCATATAAACTAGACCTCTTCGGTTGTCTCTGCCTCGCAGAATTACCAAACCCTTGCATGTCTGGCTTGATATAAAAAATGATCTACATTATTAGCTTTGTAATACAAAATATTGCAATAAAACAACATACAATAAAGTTTAAATAATTAGGATTTTTTTAAATTTACATTTTAACAATTTTGGTTTCAACAGTTTAGATATATATACCACCACACCTCCCACAATCAGTCAGCTAGTGACATTTTTCATTTGATCATATGAACCCAATTTCACCTGCGTAGTTCAGTTTCGAATGGTACTGACAAACTGCTTACATCAGAGACGGAATCATTATATGGATGATAAAGATCCCCTTTTCCTGTGCGTTGACTTGAAAAAACTAATGACGATTCAGAATCCATGCTTAAAGCAGCCAAATCTATAATGCTCTCGATCTCTCTCACTACTTCTCCCATATTGGGCCGCTGAGCTCCTGAATCTTTGACACAGTTCATTGCCAGGTTCACAAACTTGGTTAAACCTCCTAGTGTTTCGGGTGACCCAAGAGATGGATCAAGAATGTTGTATACGCCATTTGGGTCTCTTGACTGGTCGAACACATCACTAACCTCTCTCACGATATATTTACCTTTATGTATTGGCGATCTTGCAGTTAATAACTCTAAAAGCACAACTCCAAAGCTGTAGACATCACTCTTCTCCGTCAATTGTTGGGTCATGTAATATTCAGGATCCATGTAACCCTGCATTTAGAACATATCAAATACTACACCAGAAATGGAAAAGCAAATATTAGAGATGGCATGTTCGAACCATATACTGATGAATGGGTCGACGGTTTTTAATCTAAAACGAGTCAGATAATAGTACATGGCTAAAGAGGAACCAGTCAACTGGGCCAAACAGGTTGAATGTCTCCCAAAAACTGCTGAACACATACATCCTCCTAAACTGTTTTATTAAATTTTATAAAGATTCTTAATTTAAGAGTCTTGTGTATATAATAAAATTCGGGCATTTTCTATCTAAAAATTATAAATAAAATATCAAAAAAAACTTTTGCCCGTCTACCTCAGCATGTCCAGTTTTGTTTTCTATTAAAGGTGATCCTTTTCAGCTCAACAACTCAAAACTATTTTGACTTGTTACCCAACCCACCCGACCGGCCCATCTTGGCAACCTTTAAGGCTCAAATCAGCATCCATTGTTATTTAAAGGAAAATATAACCCATCCATCTGAAGGAGTGCCTCGGAGGATTAAGCACTCATCAATGTTCCCTTCACTTGAGTAGAAACGTAACCCTTTCCATCATCTCCCAATAGTTTGGACAAACCAAAATCTGCAACTTTAGCATTCAAATGATCATCCAGCAGAATGCTATTTGATTTTATATTTCTATGTATGATGGGCGGGTTAGCAATATGTCAGGCCTTTGGCAGAATCAAGAGCTAGCCTAAGCCTCCGCATCCATTAGTCCTTTCACTCTTCCTTTTCATCTGTATTATGTCATTCTATGTTCGTAATACCAAAATTGGTTCAAAAGAAAAAACTAATAGATTATCCTTTAGAGTACCATTTAGCATGTACTCATAGACCAACATTTGTTCACCTTGCTCGTAACAGAAACCCACTAGGGCTACAACATTTTTATGATGAATTCTCGAAAGAAGCTCAATTTCAGTTTTAAATTCTTGAGCACCCTGCAATGATCCTTGTTGAGCTCGTTTGATAGCGATTACTTGACCGGTATTGAGAGTGCCTTTATATACCTGTGAGTCAGCATGCAACCCGTTTAAAAAAACTTTTCCCAAACGAATCAACCTTTAGCATAACTCTATCCATTCTGAAAGTGACTATTGGCATTATGTTGGTGCGCAATTTGGTTCGTGTTTTTATCTCAAATGGGTAAATAGGACAATTAGCTAAAAAGGGACTGGGTCTAATGGGTTGAAAGTCATCCAGAATAAATTACTTTGTTCAAATTAATTAAAACTTATAGCTTAAAGAAAATTGTCATTATATATAACATATCAGTGAGATACAAAAAGTTACAAAATGGAAAAACTGCATTTGATGGCTTACTTAAAAGGGTTTAGCCAATCTATAGCTTAAACTCTACTTAAAATGACTCACTTCAACCTGTAACCAGTTTACCCCATTAACCACCAAGCCACCAGTGCTGCCACCCGTTAACCAACTAGCCCAAACCATTGCTATGTTTAATTATCTCTACAGTATATAAAAAAAAACGAGAAATTTCTAGAATGGGTGGTAAAGCTGCAGATATATTAGTGATTCACAAACTAAGTGGTAGAAATACAACAGTAAGATACCTTCCCATATCCCCCAGATCCAATCATGTATTCTTCTGAAAAATTGTTGGTGCATTGTTTAAGTTCTTCAAATGAACACCATCTTGCTCCTTTAAGTTGAGGAACACCACCCGCATCACTTCCATTGTCCAGCCCCCAAGATGCTGCATGATTATGATATATTGTTTAAAGCGGTAACTTCATTGTAAAAAGATGAGAAAATCCTGTCTTACCGAAAGGATTATTCTGCTTTGCTTTTGTTGCTTGTCTTTTCTGATAGACAGCATAAGTTATAGCCACGGCTAACAACAACGCAATCACAAAACCACCAATTGTTGCGCCAATGATGATCCCAGTATTTGATGACTTGTTTTCTGTGGGTAAAAATCATAAAACTTATTGCTGATAGTGCAGATTACTTGATGGTTGTCTGGTTTTGTGCTATGGAGCTAATTACCAGATTATTTGGTTTGCAAGTGTCTGGATAACTTAATGTTATATAGACCATGAGAAAATAAAAGTTTCTTTGCTACATACTTAAATACAGTAAGAAATTACCTGGAAAACAACAATAGTTTTCATCAAGAAAGAACATTGGTCCGTAATACGAGAGATTAAAGAGTTGGCGGTTGATGATGGTGCCAATTGATGAGACCGATGAACGATTAAAAAAATCTTCATCAGAGGGAAAGATGTGCAATCTATACTTAAGGTATTTAAATTCATCAATAGTCGCACTAGAAAAAGAAACTGATTCAATGGGAAGTTGATTGAGTTGGAAGGCATTGGTTAAAGTTTGATGGAGAGTTGTATAGTAGGTCGCATTATCCAAATGGGTTTTGCTAACTAGTGCCCAGGGGCACTAGTTATAGTGCGTTTAATGAAGTTCATTTTTCCTAAATAATCAAAAAATACATTTAATGTTCATTAATTAAATCTAATAGTTACCATTATTATATGAATTATAAATGCATATTTTTATATTTTGAGAAAGTTTGAGTTAATTAAATACACCGTTAGAAAAACCCTATCCAAATTTGAGAAGGAATGTGAAAAAAAATATATGGTTCCTGTGTATGGATTTGTGCATTTACACTTTGAACTAAGCATTTATTCGAGCCACAACGCACAGATGGACAATTATTCAGTGGTAAACCAATTGGTGTATTGGGATTTCCTGCTGATGCACAATATGTTCCCATCAATCCACCTTCACAAACTGGATTATTGGAAAGACTGCACAGCGATAGAAAATAAACACTTCAAAATTTTGAAACAAATGTGTCAGGCTACAAGTAAGAGGTAGAAAATAAACACTTCAAAATTGAAATAGACATAAGAATTCACTTAAAGCTCGAAACCTAGACAAGAAACTTAGACAAGAAATGGTCACATTTGGCGCACACATACAAATCCTTACATAAAAATAATACAAAGATATTACATGATATAATTAAGTTTTTCAAAGGGGAAGGGATACTTGTACCACTATTATTGATAAATTTACCATAAAACCGTGCAAATTTTATAACACTGTACATGTCAGTATAACAAGTGTGTGGTAAATTTATCAAAATTTGTGGTACAAGTAACACTTCCCTTTTCAAAGGCAATAATACAAAGATATTACAATAATACCGTCTTCCCCTCTAGACCATTTGACAAGCTTCAGAGTCTGATACATCTTTCTTCTCACGTAAACTTGCATAAAAGGTATATGCAATCATGACGCCAACAAATGTACATATGATTGAGTATCCAATCCAGTTAAGCTTGGAAGGAAGGTACAACACCAAGATAAGGGAGAGCGGCGCAAGAATGGTCGAAAAGATACAAACAGCTTTCAAGAAGATGTTTTTCCTGTTTGTATTATTCAATGGATCATTTGTAAAAAATAGAATCCCTGAAGTCAGTATTGAAGATAACAACACAACAAGTGAGATGAGCATAAAGAAACCATGAGTTTCAAAAGGAGAGTAGTTTAGGCTTTGAAACTTCACTTGAATAAATCCAACCAATGATACATACATGACGAAAATGATCTTTTTATACACATCTTGTAGCAGTCTTGAATTATCGTCAAATCTGACAAAATATATACGAGTAAAGCATAAACAACAAAATAAAAAAGATGCATCATAAAAGTCTTATTTTCAGTATAACGTGAACTAAATTCAAACTCTCAGATATGAATGGAAGTGTGGGTATACTAGATTTTAAAAATATAGAAATTCAACTGCATCTACACGTAATGTTCTATTGTAATATCGAATTCATAGATTTATTAATTAAGTATACTTATAATATGATAATCATATCCAATATATATATATATAGTACGAGTATTATAAAAATTTTCTAAATAAATGTTTGAAACGATAAAGAGAACAGAAAAGAAAACACGCCCGATCCATCACAGATCTACATATACAAATGAATTGAAGGCACACAGAAAAACACACCAAAAAACGACGACCGTGGCACATAACACGAAGCACCACCTCCATCTTTCTTTTTTATAAAAATCGTGGGAATAATATATATGTACAATTTAAGTATCTTAAACTAAATTACAACCATCATTACTCCGGCACCGACAACGGCTACGGTGGTGGAGGTTTCTTCTACAGTGCTCCGGTGGTGGTGGAGGTTTCACCAACATCAAGTCCAGCCGGCAACCATGGTATACCCGACAGCGATGGTTGCTGCCGTCGTGGATTTGGTCGCCAACATCCGACAACGATGGTTAGATCTAGAGATAAATTGCCGTCGTGGATTTGGTCGCTGCCGTCGTGAATAAATTGCCGGTACACCGGTAAACATGATGTTCATGATCCGATTGGTGAATATTTTCTTAGATTAGATCTAGAGATAAGAAAAGTGAGAAATGAGAAAGGAGTCAGTTGGTGGGAGAAAGTGTGTGTGGGAGAGATTATATAGGTGCCTTCCTATTTTATTGGATGGTTAAAAAAGTTTTTATCTTTTATTTTATTGTATCTTCTATTTTATTTTCTTACTAGCTTAACTACCCGGGTGATACCCGGGTAATATTATGATAATACTTTCAGGTTAATTATCTATTTTCATTTGTGAAAAGGTCATGCTTTCAGGTTTTAAACGTTGTGGGATCCTTACGGTCACCATTGGTCTCCATGTAGCACCACTACTGCATATAAACATGAATTCGATATAGGGACGGTTTTACTATCTATACTACATTATAAAGCATTTACCCCACTTTCCATTTTTCAACTAAAATTGATAACCCCAAAATGCCCATATCCTTTTATTCACTAATTTAAACATCTACACGTAAAATCTCTTAATTCCTAAAATCTCTACTTTATCCCGTTTTATATCAATAACCTTTACAATAATAATCACACCACCGCCGCCGCATTATGCGTGTATCCTTTTAATTGTTAATAATGATTACATTACCAATACATTATAAAAATAAAACTATATAATGATAGTAGCATAAAAAAAATAACCTAGAAGGGTGCTGAAAGAATAATATTCCTCGAGATGGTGGTGGAGAACAATGGATACAGTACGGGTTGCACATTTAGTTTTATATAGAAATAGGATTACTGGTTTTAGAATTTTTTAATTTTTTAATTTTTTTTAAAATGAGTTTTTGTTTATATAAAAAAAATTAAAAATGAAAAAAATATATGAAAAACTCCTTAATTCTCTTCTCTTCGTATATGGTATAGCAAACCAACCATATAAGCTCGAATTTAATCTAAGCTATTGTCTATAACAAAAGAATTCATAAAAGATTAGGAGATAGTGTTAGAACTAAGTAAGAAAATTAGTCACAAAATTTGATTTCTTTTCAGTGTGATACGAAATTAGACATACATATATATTAGCCTATTTGACTTGCCAATGACTGAACTGGAAATCAAGGACATTAGTTTGGATGGAAGTGGATCAAGACAAGTGATAAGGAGGCTGTGTGTTTTGGGAGAAGAGGATTATAAAGGATAAAGATCACTGGGGAAGGATAGGGTGAAAGAATTAATTTGTATAATTATATTGTTGAGGAAAAACTGAAATAAATAAATAACTAAATAAAATTTATTAAAAAAAAAGAAGAAGATGATGACGTCATGGTTATAAAGGATAGAGTATAAAGATTCTTTAGTTGGTAGGATTTAAGTTCTATACCATACTCGATAACGACTCGCAAAATACTTGAAATCAAGTCGAATCGAGCTGAGAAATGATGAGTCAAACACATAATTATCACGTGCTTTAATATTAATTAGAATTATATTTTAATAATGATATCGAGTTAAGTCGATCCAATCCGAGCTTGAAAGTATCAATTAGTTATCCCAGCTTCAAAATAAAGGTCATGTCGAGCTCGAACCGATTTTGAGCTCTATCTTTGGTAACCAGGTCAACTTGCTTGAGCTTGATAGCGTAGCGACTTGACTCAATTATTTCCTTAGTTAAGAGATTATAAATATTAGTAATATAATCTTTAAAGGTTAGCTTTCTTATTAAATAAAAAACTACACAAGAATAAATATAAAACTTAATTTTAAATGATAAAGTATATAAAAGTTTTTTAAGATCCAAAAAAACAATAAAATTTCTTTGTAAAACTTTTTTATTTTTGTTTTGGATTTCTTTTTATTCTTTATTTTTACTAATTTTTTTATTTTTATGCTATGTAAAATTAAATTTCATAAGTTTTGAAGTTTTAAATATTTTAGATACAAATTTTTATTTTTAATAAAAAAATGTGATAAACTTAACACTAAATTTGATAAATATAGGTGATAAAATATAGGTTAATCAATTTCTCTTATTATTACTAGCATGGTACCCGCGCGTTGTAGCGGATACAATTGACAGAGCGTCAGATGCCGTCAGATGTCGTAATTACTGAAAACAGTTAAGTGGCTAATCAATTAAGCAAGGTACTATTATGGATAATGTAGCGAAAAATACAACTGAGGGAAGAATTTTTATTAGGCAGTATAGATATTTCTTTTATAAGGTTATTACTTAATTAAACCTAAACCATCCCCAATATACACACAAGACACCACTGGAATTAGGTTTCTGAACCTTTGAAAAACCCTAATAACACAAATCATCCGAATTTTCACAGACAAAATGGCAATGGCAGCTTACATTTCAAGAATCACCAAACGCTCAATCTCCGAACAAACCCCACTAAGACCATTTTCATCATCTTCCACTCCATTCCCATCATTCCGTTTACTAAAATCAGCAATCAAATCAGAAAAAGACCCACTAAAGATCGCCACTCTATTCGAATCTTCAATTCCAATACCCACATTTCGTCGCTACAGACCCTTATTCAATCTCTCTGTTCACAAGCTGACAAGATCCAAAAGATTTGATCTTGTTGATCGAATTTTATCGAATACGATATTGAATTCCCCTGTTTCCCAGCTGGGTTCTGAAGGGTTTTGGCTAAGGATTGTTATGTTGTATTCACAAGCTGGAATGGTGGACAATGCACTCCAAGTGTTTGATAAAATGATTGAGAGAAAGAAATGTGAGGTTACCGAGAAATCACTTTGTGGGGTGCTTTCGGTTATGTTGGATAACAAGATTTATGATGAGAAGTTGTGGAAAAGTTGTGAGGAGTTTGTGAAGAAGACGGGTGTGAAGCCGGGTGTTAAAGCGTGTAACTTGATGTTGAAAGGTTATTGTAGAGGTGGGCGGGTTGACGAGGCTGAAGCGTTGGTAACGAAGATGGAAAGTGAAGGTGATGTGAAGCCGGATATCGGGAGCTATAATGTGTTGTTGGGGGCCTATTTAGATAGTGGGAAAAAGAGTGCTTTTGATACGGTGGTGAAACGGATCAACGAGAGAGGTTTGGAAGGTAATTTGGTTACTTATAATCATAGGATTTTGAGGTATTGTAAGAATAAGGAGTGTGTTAGGGCTAAGAAGTTGTTGGATGAAATGATATCGAAAGGGGTGGAGCCTGATTCGTCTAGTTATAATGCGATTATTTTTGGGTTTTGTAAGGTTGGAGATTTGGAATCTGCAAGAAATGTTTTGGAAAAGATGGTGAATGATGGGTATGTGAAGGCGCCGTCTTTTGGTTATTATACGTTGATGAAGCATATGGTTGAGGAGGGCGAGTTTAATGATGGTTTGGAAATATGTAAGGATATTGTAAAGAAGAGGTGGGTTCCTCCGTTTGAAGCCACGAAGCTTCTGGTCAATGGATTGGTGAAAGAGTCAAAAGCAGATGAGGCGAAAGAAATTGTGGGAAAGTTCAAGACGCAGCTCAGGGGGTCTGCATTAGAATCATGGGGAAAGATAGAAGCTAGCCTTCCTATATAAATGCAAACATGATTTGTTTTCAGAATAAAGAAAACAAATTTCATAATGTATGATCAAAAGCAGAAGGTATGCTAGAAGTTTGTTTGGGATTTTCACTTTTTAAATGTTACAGTCCTGCGTAGTGGTTAAATTTTGATTCCACCCATATATTCTTTTCATTATAAAGGTTTTACTTTTCAATCGGCGAGGTTTTACTTATAAGGCATTACCATAGATTGTAGCTTAGGCAGTTAAGCTTCAATAACTGCTTGTGAGTTGTGATGAGATGTTACCACAAGTTATTACATCATTTTACTCTTCTGGCCACACTTTTTGATTAGTTTTTCCCATACTGATATGTCGGATTCATCTGGTTTTCACTTGATCAATTTGTCGTGTTTATATTGTTAAATAATCAGTAATGACCTCAAAAATCATTAAAATGTTCTTTTTTTTGTTGCTAGAGTAGCTAACTAGCTATCATGTCAACTTTGAGCTATTAGTTACAATTTCAATTTGTTATTATCCATTTCCAAGATCCATAGTCTGCAGTAATGTTGAATTTTACATAGATTTATAAGTTGGTGTATAGATTATATCAACAAAAAAAAAAATTGGTATGATCAAATAGGGACAAATGGTTCTTCTTTGATGACAACCAGTTGCCCTTTGTATCAGAGTTTAGGGTTATTTGATATTATTGTCAAGATGTATTTTATCTCCTTGAGTTGAATTCATTTGAGTAGTATATAGTTTGTGAACATGCCACTATGCCTAGCGGGTCTTGATGAATGCTGTAATTAATCTAGATAGCATATCTATATTATGCATAAGTGATTATTCCCATGATCTCATTTGAGATTTGAATGGTGGATATAAGATTAATCTAAGTTCTAAGATAGTGCTTAGCAAATCACGTATTTAGATCTATATGTAGAATAGAAGCACTTTACATTTCCCTCATAAATATCATGGAAAATCACTTTCTCCATAACTCCCTTGAACCCAAGTAGATGCATACGTATGTTCATAACATTTTCAATTTCAAAGCCATTCTTTTCTTATTAGTTTTGTAGGTTGTTCAATTGAGAAAGGGATCAGAGATTCAGAGATGAAGGAATTGCTAAAAACGAGTTTGTTGATCTCAAAATAGTCCATGGTATCAAAGTACAAGATTTTAACTAGTATGCTAATAGAGTGTAGAGTAATAGTATCTATACAAGTTATTATTTCTACATGACTTTGTTAATGACAATTACTTTTATAGCACAGATTGTCGCTTATTAGTCGTTCATCCCATAATTTTAGGATTGGGTGCTTTAAAAGTAGTCGCTGTTGGCAATAGTCAATCTTAATCCCAGGTTAAATTGATGATCCACTAGTCTTTTACGACATAACACTTCACGAATCCAAAATTTGGATTGCTAGAGTTTCTATGTCCGTGTCAAGGATATGTTTCAAATTTTAAATGCTACATTCTGATCTATCAATCTTGGAACCAAATTTGGTTACTCAAAATCTTACTATTGTAAGAATAAGGAGTGTGTTAGGGATAAGAAGTTGTTGGATGAAATGATGTCGAAAGGGGTGGAGCCCAATTCTTCTAGTTATAATGTGATTATGTTTGTGTTGTGTAAGGTTGGGATTTGGAATCTGCAAGAAAGGTTTGAGAAAATTGTGAGTGATGGGAATGTAAAGGCTCCGTCTTTTGGTCATTATACTTTGATGAACCATGCAATTGAGGAGGGATTATTGGTTGAGGTACTGATAATATGTAAGGATATTGAGCAGCAGAATAAGCGGGTTCTGCTGTTTGAACCACCAAACTTCTAATCACTGGATTGGTGACAAATTCAAAAGCAGACAAGGCAAAGGAAATTGTGGGAAAGTTCAGGAAACAGCTCAGGGGGTCTGCTTTGTAATCATTGGGGAGAGATTGAAGCTACCCTTCCTATAACAAGTAGAACTCGGTGTGTTTTCTGGAAAATGAGAACGGATTCTGTTATCCATGATTGAAAACAGAAGGTATGCTAAAAGCTTATTTAGGATTTTCACTTTTTAACTACAACTTTCATACATAATGGTTAAAGTTTGTTCTACATTAAGTTATATTCTTTATAAAGGTTAAGTTATGATTCTACCTCCGGTTGTTGCTTAATGCCATGCTAAACACTTGAAGATATGGTTGTGCTTTTGTGCAAGTAAATGTGATGTGAAATTCCCATAATTTATACATTACTCTACTTCTTTGATCATGCATTGCAATCGCCTTTTCTCATATGATATGTCCATCTGTTTAGAGCAATTTGTCATGTTTGTATAATGGTATTGCTTGTAACGAATGGCTTTGAATGTCATTAAATTGTCAGCATGTTGTCTTCGTGCATACTAGCTATGGAGGCTGGATACACTATCCAATTATCCATCTAAGACAGTGCTAAACAAAATCACATAGGGTTATATGTTGAACAGAAGAACTTATACATATCCTTCATAAATCATGAACAATGACTTCTCTCCAAAAGTCAAATCTTGCTCAAGTAGATCCATAATTGTATGCTCAACAATATCAGGTTCAGTGCTATTATTTCATGTTAGTTTCACCGACATCAACTCCAGAGGATTAAGTGATTAACTAATAGGAAGATGTTCTCACAGACGAAATAGATATGAAGGAACCAAATATGAATTTGATTCACTCTGACCGTAAAGCCTGTACTGGAAAATGCTTCTCACAGAAGTATCATACTAATCATCTTTTTTTACTCTAATGTGGATCAAGCTTTTTTTTACTCTAACGTGGATCACGCTGATATTTAATGATTATAAAAATGATTAAACACAAACCGACACGGTAACCAAAATCATTGGCATAGTCTCCGCTAAATTGGAGACTACGACAATGATATGGTAACCACCTTGATACAGTGAACCACATTGAAACCATGGCCTTGCCACGCCCACCATGTACTGTACCCTTAATTTAAGCTTTTTATCAAGTCGTGTACTTGTATAGTTATATTGAAAGAAAGGAGGTCAGCAAGAAAAGCAAAAACTGATTTGCAATGTTTTTTAATTGTACTCGAAGAACATCAAAAAGGAGAATGGAGGCGTGAAGCATCCATGTTTGACCTTGACCCATAAAGAAGAGATAAAAAGACTAACACTTATTATACAAATCAAAAAGGGAAAGAAAATAAACGCGAGGAATCCACCAAAATATACGAATAGTACACAAGTGGTTTAGTACTACATCTACAAAAGATACGGATCTTATACAAGTTGTTAGTACAACATCAACATTTACTTTTTGTGATGCAAATAATTCGTGCAACTTAGCTGTATATACATAGTGACGGGTTAGGGTGAGTTAGGGGTTTTTACGTGAGATAGATGGCGTATCTTTTAGGCCATTGGATCATCTTCAAATCTGAAACGACCAAACTTAAAAGATAAGAAATTTTTTTTTTTTTTTTTTTAAAACACCCAGCGTCTCATACGCTAGGGGCCACCGTATGAGACGGTGCCCCTCAACCACACTTTTCAGCGTAACATTTAAACTGATGGCGTCTCATACGGTCGGGTTCCACCGTATGAGACGGTGACCCAGAAAACCATTCATCAGCGTAAACTATCAACTTGCCACCGTAAAACAGGAGGTTTAAGGCTTACGTTAAAAACTCCCAAACCACCCCACCGTCTCATACGCCGGGCTGGGGCGTATGAGACGCTAGCCTCTGCACAGCTCTGCAGATTTTGACCAAAACCATTTCAACCCATTTTCCATAATCGATTCCAAAGACCAACATTCATGATACCTTTAGACTCGTATATAATCATAAAACATCATCTTTCATAAAAACCCAAATAACGTTTACAAACTCTTGATTCAAACGGGTCACTTACCCAAAATACCATAATTACACTTAAATGGTCAAAATGAAACATTAACGTCCTTAACCCAAATCTTTTGACCCAAAACAGTAATACTACTAAAAACATGTATCAAATGACCCATTGGACTCAAGAGCCAAGATTACAAAAGGGTAACTAAGCTTCTACTCAAAATACCGTTATTGCCAAACGGTCTACCTTTCCAAGCTTCAAATGCTTCAACTTCAAGTCTAACAACTTTCACCTTTGAGAACCGCCTATAAAATAGCAAACAACTAAAACGTAAGCCAAAG
>JAOEHQ010026862.1:0-24612 GCA_025447715.1 Asclepias incarnata
TAACATCTGCTTCCACAGTTACATGCTCATATTTGACTTCAATTGTTGGCAATTCAATCCCAACCCTATAAACATTTCCATTCAAGCCATATGTTTAGCACATGATCACAAATAATTACTTATACTATTATATAAACCAAAACAGCAACTATTCCAATCCAGTAAAAAGTCAAATATTACCCTTTTTCGGGTTTTCCCACCCAATACAAAGAATTTACCGATCGTTAATCTCTTACAGCACCACTAGCCACCGCCGTTTTTAAAATTTTTTTAAATATTTTTTATATTTAATTTAAAAGTTAACAATTTATAGAAGTTTAACTACCTAAAATTTTAACCATCTCTAGCCTAATGTTAAGACTTCACAAAGGTCTCACATTAGAAACTTAATAGGTAAAGTGGTAAACATACGTTTAGGGAAAAAGTCTAAGAAACAGGTACAGGAATACCCATTAGGCCTCCTACGTCCTACACCATATATTAAGGCTCCACTTTCCTAAATAGCCCGAACAGAGATCCTCTCCGTTTTTAAAACTATCTTACGCCGCCACATCGGCCGACACTATTCTACTAAAACAAAATGAAAACAGTTTATGGTACCTATCAAGTCTGTCTCTGAGCTTCAACAAAAACTTTTCATTATCTTCATCAGCAACTTTAACAAGTCTATCAAGCAAATGTCTTCTATCATCTGGACCAAGATTATCTATATCAACTTCATTAGATGGTCCAGTTGATCCAAAAAGCAAACCTTTTCTCAAACGATCAAAAGTAGGCAGCTTCTCAAGAGAAGCCCATTTAAGTGCTTCTTCATCATCTTCTTCATGAGAAGATTTTGAAAAAACATCCATGCCAGAATTCCTCCATACAGAAGTACTTCCTGATCTTATACTTGAGGTTCTTCCACTTCCTGCTCTTGTACTACCAACTCTTAAACTTCCTAGCCTTATACTATTTGCAGCTTTATATATATCAGTTCCATCCATTTTTTTTTTCCACTAATCAAACTCCACTAAATATTAATCAAAAATCTTTCTGGGTTATGTTCTTTATGCCAAAAAGATTGGAAATTTATTTGTTATGTGATCTCTCTTTGTGAATATTTGGAAAGAGAGGTGATGTAGTTTTTTGTTTCCTTTTTTGGCAGATATTATTAGATGTGTGTAAAGGTATGATATTTATATATATTGATACAAGAAGATAAGATGTATATGTTTGAATAATAATATAGACATGGAGATATGGAGAAGGTGATTTTATAGAAAATCACACATTTTCTATTCAAATATATGAGGTGGTCAAAGTAAAGAAATAGGAAACAACATCACACCTTCTGGTGGCTTGACTGAAATTAATAAAGCTTCCTCTGTTCTAGAAGAGAACATGGCAATTATAGAAAGTTACAACCAGTCCCTTGAGTATACACATAAATAAAATTTGGATTTAACTTCTATTATGTCCAATTGTAATTAATCTCGTGTATAATTCAGAACCATATGAGCTAAGTCGAGTAAAAATAAAAACTATGGCATTACTTGCTTGAATATTTTTCGAATCGAGTTCGGATGAATATTCATAGTTGTGTTTATATACTCATATAGTTTGTTGTTGTATGTGCTTGATTTAGTTAAGTATAAATAATTTATCAAAATTAAATTGCTTGTTTATTACTCGAGCTCAATAAACTCATTTCATATATAGCTCGACTCACATAAATGCATTTATATTTAGGTTTTGGTTTAAATCCTATTATTTACATTTATCTAATGTTTTAAAACATAATATCCTTGTACGGACTGTACGTGTTTGTCTTGTTAAGTTTGTTTTGCTTATTTTACTTGAAATGGTTAAAATAATTATATGATTGAATTGTATCGAATATTAGTATTTCTTTTGTTTTAAAATTATCGTTATTGGACAAGAATCGGATAGCTTAAGAAATCATTACATTGTGTCACAAATAATATAATATTTGATATATATCAATTAAGTGAATTTTATTGATAGAATTTGTAAATGGGCAATTGTTTTATGACATACCAAGATAAAAATATAGACAACAATTTTTTGTGACGAAGGGGTAATATAAGTGTGAAGCATGTATCCAATATAATCGAGCAGTAACTTTTGATGGAGTACTAACTTGAGTGGCTTATTATTTGCTACACTCTAGAAACGCATGTATCCATCAATTGTATAGACCTGACCAAAACATCATACACTATTTGTGAATAACTATGTTAAAGGACATCTATAAATATAATTTAGTTTAGAAAAGCAAAAACACTTAGTTAGGTTTTCAAAGTCGACTATAGGTTTTTTTACAACTAAACGCACCCATAAAGTTTTCAAAGTCGACTATAGGTTTTTTAACACCGATTTCAATGTATATCTACACTTAGGTATTACGTTATACATAACTATGAAACACAAAATAAAAATAAAAAAAATAATACTGGTGTAAGGAATATTAGAAAGGATCAACCACATAAGTTGAGTTCAAGTTATGAAAGGAAATTTGTATAGTCTATGATTATGTATAGAAAATAAAAACTGAACCACCGTGATGAATACAAAAACCAAATGAGAGAAACCACACATGCTAAATTGCTAACTTATCATGTTTTACTCACTTGAGACAAAGACCATATTCATGACTTCATGTGTTCCTTAGAATACTGATTCCTACTTTCTCAAGAACACAATGACCAAACAACTAGAATATGTGCAACAATGTTTTAAATCAAATCTATATATAAACATTGTTACATACATATTTATATACGTTCAAATGAAAACAAAATATAAAACTAAGAACTGTAAAGACTGTCAAGTTATATTTGTCATCACATTTACCTTAGTCCATTTACATGTAAAAATTTACGAAGTTACAAATGAGACCATTTTATTCTAATTTTGAAAACCATAAAAATTTAGTTTTTAATCACATATGATTAAGTATGTTCAAATATGAATAGATCAAATAACACGCATTAAAAGATGTCGTACATATATGGTCTGTCATATACTCATATATATGCGCTTAATTTTGTTAGCTAAGTCATTATCTGGTCTTTCCATAGTCCTCCATTTCTAAGGCTTTATCCTATGTTATAAAAATTGTCAAGGTATATAGTTTTTCCCCTTTACCCAAAAAAGAAATAAAAGAAAAAGAAACATGTGTTTTAACATGTTTCCAACTTTTTTTTTTCTTTCTATTCCTAATCAGGCTTTAATTTTACATGTCACAATTGCTAAAACGAAGTGCACAATAAAACTTCACATAACGTCTCATTTGTTATTTGTATAAAATAACAACGAACTTTGTACAAATTATTAAATCTAGAAATCAAGTGTAAAATTATCCAAATTGAAAGTTTCCAAATTATATATATATATATATATATATAAGTTTCCAAATTTAGAAATCAAGTATAAGATTTATCCAAAATAGATAGTAACTTTTGATTCTTATCAATCGTGGAAACTTTATCACGTGTTAACATTGAGTGTCTTTCTAATTTGGATAATTTATATATATATATATATATATATATATATATAGCTTCCGGTTTAAATAAAACAAGTATTAAAGTAAAACAAATAAAACAATCATTTTTTCTTAATTGAAAATTGTTGTACATTATGAAAAATTTTATGCATCAATGTATATACTTGTGCTTTATGAATCTTCGTGCATCAGTTTTATCATGATCTAGTGGTCAAGATCTTATTAAATCGCATGTGAATGACTTCATTCACATGTAAAATATAATAAAAGTTCATATGAGAACCAAAAATTGTTAAAAAATATGAAATTACGTATAACTTGATATGTTCATATGTGAATGATACATGTGAACAAGTTCATTCACATATGAACAGATCAAGTTATAGGTACTTTTACATGTTTGTAACAATTTTTTTTTGTTCTCATATGACTTTTCAAATGTAAATGAAATTAAAAACGTGTAATTTAATACATAATTTTATAGTTATTGCGAGCGGTTCTCGCAAAGAGAAGGTTCTCGTAAGACCTTTGTCTCTTTCTATATGTGTGTGTGTGTGTGTGTGAGAGAGAGAGAGAGAAATGAATATGATATTGTTTCAAAACCAACTTGGATGAAAAATCATTCACATGTTAATTTTTTAATATACTAAATATCCAAAACAAAAATCACATGTTTATTTTGTAAAATATATTAAAATATTAACAAGGAAATATAGGCAACTACCTTTACACAATGGGGGCACCGTTGTAGACCGGGTTCAAATCTGAGGCATGTGATTTTGATAAAGTTACTCAAGGGGTTCATGTATTACATGTTTAAGTACTGATTAATTTATGATCAGCCGGTTATAAAAAGGTAATTAAGGTAATTAAGATAAGAACCCTATGTTTTACATTAATTTGTAAGTATATATGATTATTATATTCATCATTTATAGACGTTTATAAAAGTGGTTAATTTAAGCTCGCTCAAGATTAGAAAATGTAATCTAGGGACGTAACCAACATACTAACTATTGTTGAGGGATGAGTTATGATATGTTACTCACTATTACGTATTATTCTGGAGGGCATATGTAACATGTAACCAAACGATGGGGTACCTAATTTGACCAATTAAAATGTCCCACCAAGTGGCTGCTTAGTACAGTATTTCATTTAATTTATTTAGTACCAATGCAGAGGTAGAAATAGACAACCCCTTTATTTATTATTGGGTGTTGCTATTTTCATCACAAAAGACAAAAGACCGTACAATACATATTGCATATTGTATAAGTGTTTTAAGCTTTAAAGAGGTAGAAATAGCTTTCACATATGGTGAAAATAGACAACCCCTTATTACTAATTATTTATTTACATTTATTTATGTTCGAGGAGTTGTAAATGTCAACTTGACGCGTGGGGTCAAAGTCTTTTGTCTTAGATCGTTCTTGGCGGGCGGACTTTTTCCGTAAACAAAAGGGCAATATAATTGATAATTACCTGACCAAAATTATTTAAGTATATAACTAACTATTAAGACGACAAGTGTACGACGGTCAAATGTTGTTTACAGAATTTATTGTATTATATAGCTCTAGCAAATAGCAAGCATAGCCGCCTCCTCTAATTATGTATGTTTAAATAATAATAAATTTGTCACTACGGATTAAATAAATAAAAATATTTCCCATCACTCTCCATGATTAAATGAATCAACTTTTAGTGACAAGTTAATAAAACCTAATTTGAAAATTTAAATGTTCTAACAACCATTCTCATTGGATAGAATATAAGTGTTACGTATATCCAACTACTTCATATATAATTGTCATGATTCTTTCTGACGGGTCTAACGATCATAAATCGTATGATAATATAATATGGAGACACAATAATGAAAAATAATTGTTCTCTTTAACTATATTTAGCGAAAATATAAAAAAAAAATAATACTAATAAGTTTTTTTTTTTTGAACATTCAAGCAATTTTATTAAGATGAAAACTAACAAGATGCTAGAGTACAAAACATAACAAGGAGCTATAAAGCAGGTACAAAAGATAATTGAAAGGAGTACATAAACAGAGAATTAGAAGTTGAAGCTATTTCATTTTTGCCAATCAATACTCGGGATTTATTGCACGGTGTGTTAGCCATAAGAAGCTGAGTGATTTAATTTCTTTGGCAGCAAAGCAGAAAGAGGGTTGTTTGTTGTTGAAGAGGGTGTCATTCCTGATCTTCCAGATGGTCCAGACGAATGAAAGGATGATTAAGTTGATGAATTTTCGCTTCGATGTGGGGATGTGAGCTGTGTTGTGTAATTCAAACCATTCTTGGAGGTTGCTTGGTTTCACCAGTGGGATGTTACACCATGAAAAGAAGTGTTTCCATAAAGCATCAGCAAAGCGACAGTGAAGAAAGAGATGTGTTGCAGATTCATTTTGATTCTTGCAAATGGCGCAAAGCGTTGAGATTTGTGGGATGTTTCGTAACAGGAGCTGGTCACTAGTTGGTATGCGGTTCATCTCAATATGCCATCCAAGAACATTTACCTTATATGATGCAAGACGGTTCCATGGTAAAGTCCACTGATTAGGACCTAATGAAGCGTTTTGAATTTTGGACCTCAAAGATTTGGCAGTGTAGATACCAGAGGGATCAAGTGACCATTTCCAAGTGTCTTCTGAGCTTGAGAGGGTAAGGTGCGCAATCTGGTGCAAAAGGTCCTGGAGTTGCATGAGTTCGTTGTGGCTGGAAGGTGGTCGCGTCCAGTGCCATTCCCATTGTGAGTATCTGCCGTTACCGGTGCAACGATCTTTGACTAAACAATTTTTGGTTGTTTCAAGCCTGTATAAATCCGGAAATTTGATGCGGAGAGGTGTGTTCCCACACCAAGTGTCTACCCAGAATCTGATGGTGTTGCCGTTCTCGACATGTCCTGAAATAAAGGACTCCAGAGCAATATCAAAGGGGATGAGGTGGGTGTTTAGATTGGAAATGTTTTTCCAAACACCCACCAAAGAGGAATTAACTGGGACAGATGAGCAATTCCTTTGGGTAAAGTGGATGGCTTTAATAACACGACTCCAAAGACTGAGTGGTTCATTATGAAATCGCCACCACCATTTTGCAAGTAATGACAAATTTTTTGAATGTAAACTTCCCAACCCGAGACCGCCCGAATCTAAAGGAGCAATAACCCTATCCCAAGAAACCCAAGGAATCTTCTTACGTGAAGAAGAGCCCCCCCAAAAGAAAGACCTACGAATAGATTCAAGTTTGGAAAGCACACTTACCGGGGCCTTGTACAGCGAGAAATAATAAGTTGGAAGGCTGTCAAGCACAGAACAGATGAGGGTGATTCTTCCACCAAGGGAGAGGGTTGAGGCTTTCCAAAGTGATAAACGGGATTCGAAGGTGCGGATAACTGGGGTCCAATTTTTGATGTGGTTCATGTTGGCTCCGACAATGAGACCAAGGTAGGTGATTGGGAAGTTACCATGTGAACAGTGGAGTAATTCGGTTGAGGTTGTAATGGCTTCAGGGGTAAGATTCAGACCATAAAAACATGACTTTTGAAGATTGATTTTTAGACCCGAAGTGAGATAAAAACATCTCATGATCCGTGCTATATTGGCTAGGTGTGTTATGGACCATGAGCCGATTAAAATAGCATCATCCGCGTATAGCAAATGGTTAATGGAAGGTCCTTGGTTTGGTAATCGGATGCTTGAGATCAGTCCCACATTGGACGCCCTTTCTAGAATGTTGGAAAATGATTCCATAGCAATAATAAAGAGGAAAGGGGATAAGGGGTCACCTTGGGGAACTCCACGTTCACAGTTGAATTCGGTAGTGGGACTACCATTGACGAGGATAGATGATCTTGTGGAGACCAGAATTCCTTTTATCCATTTGAGCCATTGAGTCGGGAAGGCCATTTGCGACATGATTGAGAGGAGAAAGTCCCAATTCACAGTGTCAAAGGCTTTTTCAAAGTCTATCTTAAAACAAAATACTTCCTGCTTGCATTTTTTCACCCATGTTATGATCTCGTTTAGCATTAGAGGACCATCTATGATATTTCTTTCTGAAAGGAATGCGGATTGACTCGGGGAGATGACTTTCTTGATGAGCGGTTTGAGTCGGTTTGCTAGTACTTTGGAGATGGTTTTCTTTATACATCCGATGAGTGTTATGGGGCGGTATTCGTTAAGAGATTGTACGGATGATTTCTTTGGGATGAGGGTGATGAATGAGGAGCTGCAGCCTTGACTGATATTGCCAGTTGAATGAAAGTCGATCAAGATATTTAAGAAATCCATTTTCAGAAGTCCCCAGAATTTCTTAATGAAACCAAAATTGAAACCGTCCGGTCCAGGGGCTTTGTCGCTAGCACATTCCCAAACTGCCTGAGTTATTTCTTTGAGAGTTAATGGGGTTGTGAGAGATGCAGCGTCATCAGCAGGTAGAGTTTTAAGCCCATAACAGAGGAGCTTGGGCCTATCTTTAATGGGCTCTGTGAATTTGTTCTTGTAGAAAGATAGGGCTGCCTCACGAATAGATGGGGGATCCACATGCCAGTTTCCATTAATTTCGAGTCCATTAAGCATGTTCCTTGCGGTTCTGTTGTTAATGAAGCTATGGAAGAATTTGGAGTTTTCGTCTCCACTTTTAATCCATTTGGCCCTCGATTTTTCGTGGAGATCCAGTGATTTTTGATGTTCCAATTCACGCAGCTTTTCCTTTGTTTCCATCCAAAGAGTGAGTTCATCTTCTGTGTAATCTCGAAAATCAATAATTGCATCTAGGGTTGTCAGTTGGTTTGAGAGGTCTGTGGCTTGTTGATTCTCTTGGGCAGAAGTGCTGCGCAACCATTCTTTCAAATCAAGTTTCAATCTTTTTAGTTTTGTGTTGAGAATCTGATCTGGCCTCCCAAAGACAAGGCCGGTTGCGAGGCTGTTGGTTATGATATCTTCAATACCGGGCTTAGACAGCCAGGAATTGAAGAATCTAAAGGGAGTTGGGCCGAAGTCTATGTGGGTTGTTATTAGGATTAGGGGCCGGTGATCCGATAGGGAACGAGGTAGGGCAGTGAACGCGGCACTGGGCCATGTGTTCATGAAATCTGGGGAAACCATTATTCTATCAATTCTGCTTTTGTTTTTCCCATTGTCTGCAATGTAAGTGAAGACACTCCCATGTAGAGTGTACTCAAGGAGACTGTTTTGATGTATGAAAGAGTTGAGCGCAAGTGCACAAGAGGGGTTGAAGATGGAGCGTTTTCTCTCAGTTGGGCACCTGACAGCATTGAAATCGCCCAATAAAATCCAGGAGCCTTGTAGGTTTGAGATGTGGCCTGTGATTTCATCCCAGAGGGATTGTTTGGCCCTCAAGTCTTGGGGGCATAGAGGTTGAGAATATTGCAAAGGGTGGTGGTTCCATTAATGTAACCAGAGGTGATTAAGAAGTGTGATGCTTTAATGGTATTTACAAGGGTGAAAAAGGAAGGGTCCCAAATACTTACAATACCTCCTGAACGGCCTTCACTTCCTGTGGAAGGTATGAAACTGAAATTGAAGTTGGGATTCCCCCAACAGCTTTGAGGTGAAAGACTTTGTTCGTCTGGTCTATGTGTTTCTTGAATGCAAAGAAAGTTGATTCGGTGTTCATGTTTCAAATCCTTTATCCAGTTGGGTTTGGTTCTATCTTTGATTCCGCGGATATTGATGGATAGGAAATTCATTGGGCTTGGTTTGCGTCACGGTCTAGGATCACTTGTTCTTCCACCATCTGTTCATAATCTGTTAGGTTAACGCCAATGAATTCGCCCACTTCCATAGTGGCCAGTACTTCTTGGTTAAGAGCTTGGTTATGAGAGGGTGTGGGATTGGTTTGGGTGTCTGGGTTAATGGGGGGTGGGGGCGGGTTTATGTTAGAAAAAGGTTGGTGTTATTGCTAGGCATATGATGACTTAAGCTGGGAGATGGAGTGGTTGGGTTTAAATTGTTTTGGGCATTGGGGTCTGTATGGTTGGTTTGCAGTAGCAAATTGTGCTGATGGAAATCTTCCCCAAGGGATTGGAATGGAATTGGGTTTGGGTTTACTCTGAAAGATAACTTTGAGGTATGAGGCAGAGGTGGTGCAGTGTTGCAGAAGGTCATCTTATTCTGATTCTGAAAAGAGAAAGAATTGGGTGGTGAGTTTAAATCAAGTCTGTTAATTGGTGAATGGGGAGAGGTTGGAGATGATGGACGTTGTCTTTTTCTGGAATTGATGGGAGTTGAGACGAGGTGGTCTGCATGAGAATATTGGAAAGGTGGTGATGGGGGTGGGGGAGGTGGTGGGGTTGTTATCTGTTGGAAAGGTGGTGGCGGGGGTGGGGGAGGTGGCGGATATGTAAATTGTTGGTGGGTCCGAGGGGAATGAATGTTGTTTTGATTTTCAATGTGTGGGGCCATAGCAGAGGGAATGTTTTCGTCCTCGGGAATATGAGAAGATTTATTGGGGTTGCCAGAGTTTGTAGAGTCTTTTTGGATATTTTCGGAAGATGAGAGGTTGGTTTCCATGTCAGAGGCTTGGTTAGGGTCTTTTGGGTTTTGGATGTTGCCGCTATCATCGGAAAGGGAGACCAAAAAAGGTGGTGACCATTCTTCATGATCCTCAACTACACGTGTGACATATGCATGATTTTTCCAGTTGACAGTGACTTGGTGGTCGATTTTTTCATGTGGCTTGATATGTAGAAGGACTCTATCAATGGATAAGTTGTCGTCCTTTGAGGTTGCATGGGACGGTTGAATTATTTGACCCATTGTAGCAGCAATTTTGTTGAAAGTGTTCCTGTCTCTTAACGGTAGTGGGACCCCATAGATTCTTACGTATACAAGTCTGCCATAGACTGAATCTTGACCATTCCATACGTCGAATGAGGTGAACCATTTATGTAAGAAAACTTTATTGGTACGAAGGAAGGTGTTGGCTAGGGTAGAGGAATTGAGATTGAGTAGGACAGTTAAACCTCCTAAGTATGAAACTTTGATATTGTTGGGAGGGTCTGAATCTGTTAATATCGATTCAAGGTTGGCAAGAGTATGGAGATCTTTTGTAGTGGCGACTATAGAGGTTCTTGACCAGGCTGTAGAGGTGTTGGGCGTTTGAGGAGGTAGAGTGATGGAGATGGGGGGGTTTTGGTTATTGGTTAGTATGTCTCTATAGGAGCGATTGGGTTGGTCTTGAGGTGCAGGTTTCTTGAAGGTGTTTTGGTTATATGTGGGTTTATAGAAGTTGGAGGGGTAGGGTTTTTGGGTTGTATGGTTATTGGGTAGAGGGTTACCTTTCCTGTCGAATTTGGAGAGAAAAACTCCAAGAACAAGGCCATTGCATTTGATGTTTTGGAGGGAGTTAAGGAACTGTATGGGATCAGAGATGTTCCTAAAGCGAATAAATCCAAATGGATTATTGTATTTGTCTCTTTTTGTTGCAACATAGGCATCTAGCAGGTTGTTATGTTTCTGGAAAAGTTGCCGGAGTTCATGACTAGTTAGGGAGGGGGGAAGGTTATAAACGAAAAAGGTGGTTGTGTTGGGATGGTGGCGGTGTCTTCTGTGCTTGACCTGCATCCAATCTTCGTCTTTCTCCGCTGCAACTGGCCGTCGGTGAGGGTGATGGGGAGGGGGATGGGGGGGAGGGTTTCTCACACTCTATCTCACACACATTATTTAGTATTAATGGTTCCGATTTAAACTATTCTTCCTAACGAATGTTATGTTTTCTACTTTTATTATTATAACACAAAAATGAATTAACAATAATAAAGTAAAAAAGAACTGCGTGTCTTTTCTTAATTGGAGCAAAAACTTTTTTGCTACGAAACCTCTACATATTCCACCAAACCGTATTAATAATAGTTTCCAACACTCTCTTAGGGGATGCTTGGTTGGAGGTATTATGAGGTAAGGAATGGGAAAGATAATGATTAATCATGTTTGGTTAGGGGTAAGGAATGCAATCATTAATTAATAGTGGGCAATGGACCATTACTCACTAAATTGGGGGGAATGGTAATGATAACTCACTTGATTCCTCACCACCATCTCTCATCACCATCACCATCACCACCACCACCACCACCACCACCACTTGCCGCCACCACCACCTGTCACCACCACCACCACCACCACCGGCCGCCACCATCACCATCATCGGTTGTCACCACAACTACCACCACCACCTGCTGCCACCACCATCCGTCACCACCTACCGCCAGCACCACCACTTGTCGCAACCATCACCACCACTTGTCGACACCACCACTTGCTGCCACCATCACCACCACCATCTCCGGTTGTCACCACAACCACCACCACATGTAACCACCTGCTGCTACCACCACCACCACCACCTGTCAAAACAACATGTCACCACCACCACTTGTCGCCACCATGACCACTACCTGTCGCCACCATCACTACCACCACCACCACCTGTAACCACATGCTGCCACCACCATCCCCTGTCACTACCACCTGTCACCACCTCCCGCTACCAACACCACCTCCCGCCACCATCACCACCACCTGCCGCCACCATTACCACCACCACCATCACCGGTTGTCACCACCACCACCTGTAACAACGTGCTGCAGCCACTACCACCTATCACCACCACCTACCGCCACCACCACCACCACCTTCCACCACCACCTGTCACCACCTATCGCCACCACCACCACCTGCTGCCACCGTCACCACCACCTGTCACCACCACCACCACCTCTCAACACCACCACCACTTGCCACCACCATCACCACCGTCTGTTTTACAAACGCCGCCACCTCCACCTACTTTATTACTCCACCACCGCCTTCCCTACTTCTGCCACCACCACTACTTGTTCTACTGCCACCACCACCACCACCACTTGTTCTATACATATTATTGTGTATTAACCAAATAAGATTAATAACAATAATAATGATTCTTGTGTATCATCCAATCAGCATTAATGCAATAATAATATTCCTTAGTATTCCTTCGCATTCCCTTTCCCTTTGCCTTTCCCATTCCCCAATTTGAACCAAGCGCCCCCTTAGTTATATTATTTTTAGTATTAAACGTTACCTAATATTTGGAAATTCTTAATAAGCATAATATGAAAATATCATAGTTCTAAATTTATAAATACATTTATAAACATAATAATATAAATATAATATGATTCGGATGGAAATCCCATTTTTAGCAATCTCACTTTCTATGAACTTGGAAGTTACGTCGTTTGGATTAACTTCCAAGTTCATAGGAAGTGAGATTGCCAAAAATGGGATTTCCATCGGAATGGTATTATATTTATATTATATTATTATTATTATATTTATCAATTTAGAAATATGTTATTTATTGTATTATGCTTATTAAGAATTTCCAAATATTAGGTACTGTTTAATATTAAATAAAAAAATATATATGTATTACTGTATTTGTCAATATTGTTAATTTACATCAAAATTTTGAAAGTGTTTTACCTTATTCGAATTCACTTTTGTATATATACCCGATATATTTAATACAATCATACATTAACTTACATTCTCAATAAGTGCATTGATCAAAATTATCATTTAACATAAAATAGTTTAAACTCTTTTAACTTCGTGACTTAAACCTTCTCATATGTATACACGAGATTGAAATCCAGTTCGTATAATATTTTGGTCAAAAAGTGTCCCTGGTCAACCAAACCGATCCCGTTTCAATCTGCGTATAAAAGTACATGTTTTGGCTTTTTGACTCGAATCTGTTTCCAACGCCCCATTTGTGATCACCACCACTTGGTCATAGTCATAGGTTCTTATTTATATGATTTAACCATTCACAATTACTAGGCTGAAATCTTGAATTTTAACCGGATTATGGTTCTAACTATGCTCTTTTAATAGTCTAATAAAAGGTTCTTATGTATGCAATTGGTGTAAAACTTGTTGGTTGTAGAATGCAGCTGAGAAACCTCCATTTTTTCTCCCAAGCTGGACTGCTATGTACACAGTGAACATCTTCATAGTCGTGTGGGTTCTTGTCGTGGGCTTTGGATTTGGCGGGTGGGCAAGCATGACAAACTTCACGAAACAAGTCAAGACCTTTGGGCTCTTTGCTAGGTGTTACCAGTGCCCTCCACCGCAGCTGCATCACTAATATTGGGTCCGTTGCAAAAATTTAAAATACCGAGTATGTTCTAGTTTAGGTTTAGCGTTAAAAGTTGGCTTGATGAAAGAGCTCAAGTTAAAGTTGAGTTGTGATCAAAAGGATGTCATAGGTCTGGTGTTACTTTGTTGTTTCCTATTCTATAAATATCATGCAACATGTTTTAAGAAACACTCGTTTTCAGGTTCATATTTACATAATTTTTATATGGTATATGCAAAATGGTCACATAATTAGAAAATATACATATGTCATTACCAATATACAATTTCAAACATTATTACTGTTCACATAATTAGAAAATAGACATATATCATTATCAATATACAATTTCAAACATGGTTACTGTTCAATGAATAGTAACCATGGTCATTTTAATATATATACAATCTTTAGCAACTTTTAGTGTGGTTGTATATTGGCAGAATTGGTAAAGCATGCGTCCCACTACTTTCACCGAGCCGTCTAGCATTTGCCATGTTCTGAAGTCGCTAGTTTCACCGCGCCATTCTCGGTGGCGTTGTGGTATCCCATCTCTTTCTAGCCGACGAAAATGAGAGAAAGGTGGGGCCACGTATGTGACATTTGTGGGGCCAGGTATGTGTAACGTTCAAAATAGATAGATACGTATATATATAGAAAGAAAGAAAAACATGATATATAAATATATATGTATTACCAGTGTGTGTATTTGTATAGATATAGCGAAAGAGAGATGGGAGGAAGAAGCATATATATATATGAATTACTAGTGTTGTATATATGTATATATATATAGCGAATTAGTGTGTGTGTGTGTGTGTATACTAGTGTGATTGGTAGTAATTACCAGCCATATTCGAGTCATTAACGAGTGGTTATCCTGGATAAGTCGCCTAGATACACATGTTATGATTTCGGTATGGTTGTAACTTGAGGCAAGGCACATACAAGTGTACTAGCATAGTACCAGCGCAATGTGGCGACAACGGCGACGAGTAATATAGATAATTGATGTAAAGGAGAGTAATGTAGGTATTTTAGGAGTTAACGGATAGATGGTGTAAATATGATGTAACTTCCTTATGATGTCATGATTCCATGAAAATGATACCAAATTCCAACTTCACGCATAAACACCAGTAAAAGTTCTGTCTATAGTTTGGATATTCTCCGAGAACAAAAGGCAGATTGCACACTTTAACTCCTTGGGAAAAAAGCAAAAATACCACTGTTATATGCGGGTTAAAAAAAACATGTTAAAGTTATATTTGCACCGTTTTCATTTACTAAAAGACATTTTGTTATTAACTTTGATAAGATTGTTGGTTAATTACTTTTCATGTTTGCTGCAGATGTGCCAAGAGCATATCATTTATCTGCCTATAAATAAGACGAGTAATTTTCATAATGCAACTTAATTCATACAAGTCCCACATTTGAACCAGTGGCCTAGTTGTAGGTCCAGTGATATGGTGTCTAGAGATCCTCACAAAAGGTCTCATATTTGAACCTCCCTACATAAATATCTCTAGGTTCGAAAAAAGGTCACCTAGATACCCCGATTAGGACGCGTACATCTCAATCAAAGACTTTTCCTTCCAGGGTAACCTGAACAGTAAAACCTCATCCATTTGCTCATTCATAAGCCACACAACTTATAAACCATCAGGTCCTGTCCAGGCCTGGGAGCTTTTGATATACAAGACTGTTCATGGTGGGCCCATCTGGATTAATTAGCAGTGGGTCCTTCTATTTCCACCTCCATTTTCTTATTTCCACCCCTCAATGTACAATAATTTATCCATAGTGTACAACTGTTTATTGCATAGTGAAGGGTGCAATTGGGAATAAAGAGGTGGAAATAGATACCCTCTTAGGAGTCTTCATTTTACCTCTGTCATCGAGTTGAAATTGGGCAAGAGTCAGTAGCCATGACAGGTTTAGGAGTCAACGAGGGACAAAGTGTTGCTAAGTTTGGATCATCCTTGTATTTTACCCAAGCTGCTTCAAACTGCTGGCCTTTGCATCTGAATAAAAAATGCAGGTCAGGCGAAGGAGTGGGGGCATTAGTTACAGTACAAGTAAATCAATTACTCAAGTAAGCATTGAACAAGGATTTTGACACCTGCACGGTGATTGATTTATCAAGTAAAACATTGCGAAACCACATCTGTAAGTTATATTTATTTATATATAAAGACGATTGTTATTGGAATTCTTCAAATGTCCATATTAAAAACCTAATCACCAATTTAACCAATCTTAGAGTCCTATAATTTGAGTTATCCAAGTTTTATTGTAACCAAAACTTTATCGGCTACTTAGTTCAATTATGAGGTTAGTTCTTCAAATGTCCTATTAAAAACAATAAATCACTAGATGTTGGTAGTATTTGTGTGTAACAAGAGTAAAGATAATCAATGACCGAATATCTCAATGAATCAAGGTATCACTTTCCAAAAGTAAAGCAAATAACTAATAAGCCTCTCAAATAAGCTAAACCAAACACCCCCTTAATATTCATGTAAAAGCTACTTCATCTACCTCATGAGAACATGCCTACCTCATGCTAACCCAACCCTATGATATATATATATATATATATATAAATCCTAATAAGGCATTCTATGTTTATTAGTTAATTTATATTATACGTTCTTAGATTATGTGATAAAAATCGATTAAATATTTATAAAGAAAACTAGAATCATCAAACTTGGTTCAATACTCGATAGAACTAAAAGAAAAACAGAGATTATCATTCAACACCATATTTATAGGATTATTGAAAAAGAAATATACAAATCATCTTTAGATATAGGCAATATTGTATTTCTCAAATTCATTTATATTGTTGAAACAAAAATAGAAGTCGGCTAAAACACATTACATTCTCTTTGATTTGTGTGTAGGCAGGCTACTCTAAGGTTTAATGAGATCAGGAGAAATAAAAATACTTTTGATAAAAGGAAATAAAGTTCACATCATCACGTTATTTCAGATTCCTGGCACACCCGTCCACACTTCACAACCATTATTTAATGCTACTTGTTTTTGGTACAAAAGATTTAACTTAGAATTACTTATGAAATTTAAAGAGCATAACATTAAAGTTAAAAATATAGTGACATACTGACATTTGTTATAAAAAGAATATCTTCAAATATTCATCCATTTTTCACATGTTGAGGAGAAAATTGATAGCATTGACATATTCACAATATGGAAGTTTTATGAGAAGAAAAAAGTGTTAAATGTGAGTGAAAAACCATATTTATTTAATTTAGTTATTAATTGGAGACCTTTGTGAACACTTGAACCCACACCTTCTCCTCAACCACAACACATTGCATGTTTACATCTTCTTTTTTATTACCTTCAATTTATAAAAAGAAAGGAAAAAGAATAGTCCTTAAAATATTACATTTCCCTTTTAAAAATGTTATTATAACTTTAAATATTAAATATTACCGTTGAAGCAAGATGAGTATCTGAAGTGTACGAGCTCGTATATTTTCTCTTTCAACTTTAAGCGATGCTTCTTTGTATAGAATTACCAGCTCATCTACTAATCTGAGAAAATTAAAAACACATTATCGATTATAATCATAGGAAAGATATCTAGCGCATTTTAACTTTTATTTACTTGCTAAGGATGGTTCAGTAGAGAAAAAAACATTACTTGTCATAATATGGCGAATATCTTATCCACGTGAACTTTATAACTGTTTTGACACTGTCGAGGACCTGCAAATTGGAAAAGTGACTAAAGGTCATTCCCGTCCAAAGAAATAACTTGATGGTAAAGCTCCAATAATTCCCTGAACTTGAAATTAATTGATTGGCAAACCCATATCAGAAAATACCATCAAGTGGCTTAACAAATTTAGCAGCAGATACAAAATTCAACATTGAAAATATTTATTGATTACATCATTTTCCATATGCAATTGACAAAGATCTTCAATGCTTGAAATTTTGAAAACACTGTTCCCTCAATCTCAAACATTATTCGATAACAGGATTTTAGCTCTATAAAGTATACATAATAGCATAGACATGTGATAACACATCGCCAGTGCTCCAAATGATATCTCAAGAATATTAAGCAGTTGCGTACCTAGATACATCTTTAAAGAAGAAAGCATCCTAAATAAGTCTCAGTTTTCAAGCAAATCTAAAACTAGTGGTTTATGTTCAGGCCCATAAGATACGCTACATCTTGCATGCCAAATGGGAGAAACTTTTAGAAAAATGGGAAACACAAAAGATCATGTAAATCGACCGAAAAAAACAATAAGGTGATATATTGTTATCCTGGAATACTTAAAACTCGAGTGAACTTTGCAATTAGTTCTTACCAGTAGAACAGATTCGTCGTCATCAGCATGCATCCACTTGAAGAAAAGCGGGAAAATGCGCCTGAAATGACCTAACAGTACAAGTCCCATGCCACTGAAAAGTGGCTCAATGTGTTTAAGCCACACAATACGGCGCTCTTTAGATCTTGGTTGTCGCCATAAGTGGCTTAACATCTCATTTAGCAGCTTCTCATACCTGCAGAAATGCCAATAGGAATGATAGTGAATTATAACATATTTGCGATGTTATTCCTCTGAGTCATCTTCATTTCATTTTCAATTCTTTTGTTAGGGGATGTCAATGAACAGCAAGGAAACTTGCCAGAATAAAAATGTGATATGATAGAAATAAATTATACCATGAGCTACGAGGATTACTTTGTTGGATAGAAGTCGCCATGAGAACTGACATTTCAACCACGTGCTCCCATATTTCATCACTAGAAGCAATATTTTGGCAGCATGCATCTAGAATCACATCTCCATATAAACTAAACTCGCTAGAATTCACATGTTTTGCAAGATGTATGAAGGTAATCATTCCCTGTCCCTGACACAGAGTCAGAAATTGTAGCAGCATTTCAAAAAATAAAAATAAAAAGTGAAGCAAACAGTTTAATGTAATATGTGCAAGTTAGCATACATTAAGTTCAATAAGACAACTTAAATTGTTCATGAGGGTGCAGCCTTGAAGAAATGTAAGTTTGATCTCATTGGTTGCAAGGCTACCACATGCTCAATACTACTGAAATTAACTTATAACAAACTACACCAAATTTAAATATGGTTGATACTAGGAAGTAGGAGCCAAACACATACACATCCAATAGCACAATTGCACAGACACCTATATATCTTTCAGCATTCATAAGAAAAATATATAAAGAGAACAAACTAGTTATGGTAAATTAACACGTAGAATAAGAAAAGTAACAATCAGATTAAAGAACCACAAAGTTAATACATACATTTACTTCTGGCAACTAATGATCAAGAACAGTGAGTTGACATAGCTCACAAGAAAACTTTACATCATGCATCGGGAAAAATCAATTAACAAAATTGACCCAATAAATCGACATAGAAAACACACACACACACACACACACACACATACACACACACACCCCTACACCCAAAGGTCTTTTTACTGCGTTGCCACGACCCCCCATACCTGCCTAATTCAATATGTAGTATTTGTATCAAATAACTTGTAGATGTAAGACACCAGTAATCCTTTATTCAAAACCTCTACCAAGACTGAGATGATAAACCAACATGTTAGATAAATTAAAGCATATATTAAATGAGTCTCTTCTTCATATGATGCATAGGAGCTCGGTCACTAATGGAATGTTCTCGTGTCAAGTACTAGTCAGCACAACAATGACCGCATCGAACACGTTTGACGTTGCACCAACAAATGCATCATCTCTAATAAAGCAAGCTTGTACTTGAAAAGGAGCATACCAGATTGATTTCTCATGGTGCAATTTGAAAAGGAACAAAAAAGTACCGGATATTAATTAACCCCCAAGGAGGATTTTTTTTTCCAGTGAAATATTGTATTGAGAGTTTAAGGATGGGTTTGCTGGTTGACTTTTCAAACTTGGTGGAAGAAGACGAGATCGACATTATCAGAAATGTTGACTAGTGAAAGTCATAAAACATGACTTCACATATACCGGGGTCCTTGAACAAGTGACGAACGTTAAGTAAGGCGCAAGGAAGGATAATAGCATGAAGAAACGTCCCCATGAGACATGACGTCCTTCCCAACGAATATGGTGGTGGTATGAGGAGTGGGTAGAAAGAAAGAAATTGAGTGTAGAGACAAAGGAAGAGCCATACTGGTTGTCTTCCTCATCCATTCCATATCCAACAATTGTTCTATCACATCCCGATGGTTGTATACACAATTACACACACTGTCTTATATATACTTTTTCATCACCTTCATATGTGTCAAGAATAGCTCCCTTGCTAATAGAGATGCTTCGCCAAGCCCTAACGACATCCTCCTATATGTCATGTGTTCTAAGATACGCCAAGTGTGGGAAACACAAATAAGACTATCATCGATCTAACTTCATGAGTCATGACGATGTGATTTTTGTTCCCTCCAATAATATCATCCTAAAACCATTTCTACCAGTTCTAACCAAAACAAATTCCTCCTTCGTCAACGCATATCAGTCCTTTGTTCACAAATTATCTTTTAACAGCCATAAAAAACATGCAAAGCAACAAACTAAAACAATATAGAATACGAAAAGTATCAATTGAATTAATAAAACCACATTAGATACATACTTTCACTTCCGGCGACCAATGATCAAGAGCTGTAAGCGCACACGGAATAATCAACGAACACACTTCCCCCAATCGCGATAAATCAACCTACATTTATATTTATATATATAAAAAAAAACATAAATATCCTAACTTTCTAATACCAATTAATTGAAATGAGTGGAAATGATACTAAAACCTGTGTAACAAGCCATCTAAGCTGATAAGCAGAAACCACAGCATAAACAACAGGAACCTGAGGAGAAACCTCCGCCTCATCATCTCCATTACCAATCACACTCTCCTTAATACTCGATTTAAGCAGAGGCAAAACCCTAGGCAGCAGTTCCACAGCCAAATCCTTACCCTCATTTGTTAAATAAGACTGGCGGAGTTGTCGAAAAGCGGAATCGGAAGCGTCGGATAAGGAATCCGGAATCCAAGAGAGTTGATCGGAGGTTGAGGTTCGGGAAGCGGATAAAGCGGCGCAAAGTAAGGTGAAGTTGGTTAGTGTTGTTGATTGGGAATGATTGGTTTGAGGAGGAGGGAGAAGGGATTCGAAGAGGGATTTGATGATGTCGGGTGATGATGATGATGATGATTCGGGATAAGAGGTTTCGGAAAGTAAGTTGCGGATTGGTTTTGATAATTCAACGAGTGTGGTGTGAACAACATCGGAGACCGGAGGAGAAGAAGAAGGAGAAGTCTCCATTTCTTTCTGAGGAAAACTCAAAAATGTGTTGGTTTTGGTCTTTTGGATATCCGAAATGTGTTTTGGATTCGGATCTGGTTGAAAATTTCGGAGATTTAGGATATCCGAAAATCTCTGAAAATTTTATTTATTAATTTTTTAAATTTTAATATTTTTTAATATCCGAAAAGTTTATTTTCAATATCCGAAAATATCCAAAAATATATTGATCACGTATATAGTGACATACACATTGTTATATATATATATATATATATATATATATATTATATTACTTCAAGGAAGTGGGTGACAACTGTTATTAGACAGACACCCACCAACACATTCCATCTATAAATAACCTTAGTGAACACATAGGACACATGATGAGAGAAGAAGACTACATACACTAGCTATGCTATACACATTCTCTCTCTTTCATACGTTATATATATAATAAGTGAATCTCATTCACTACAATAGAAGACATTAAAAAATCTATCTCTCTCACACATCATACAACAAGAGAGTAGTAAAGTAGTAAACTACATATTCTGGTATCACAAATATACATAACAAGTGAATCATATTCACTTCACATAGTGATCATACTCACTTGCTCCATATCTTTCTAGAGCACATGGGAAACACATCTATCCCACTCTAGGACAATCATCGCCACCTTAGGTTCGCTAAGAGCTTGGTAGGTTTGCACTGAATATTCAGGAGTTGCGATGGTTGTCGCGGTTAAACCCGTATCGTTACTGAGCCTGTCATTTTATGCTCAAACATTGGCGCCATCCGTGGGACGCGAACAAAAAGTTCTCCATGTCTCAACAATCAATCAACAAAAGCCAGATCTTAACATCTGCAAAAGCAAAATCTTCACATCTACACTAGTCGTGGGACATGAACAAAAAGATCTTTGTGTCAAAATAATCGGTCAGCAAGCTAGTGTCTTACATTGGAAAAAGTGGTTGAATCCCTTGAGCTTCCATGCAAATACTTCTCCTTGGGATGCAGTTTGCAATTTTAGGCCACACAACGGTTCACATGCAGCCCATATGCTGGATCGGGGTGCTCTGTTGTTGGAGATATACCTTTTGTAGTTTTCCGTTTGAGGGATGATCACAAATGGGTGAAGTTGAAAATGCCACAAGAATGCTTACGGTTAGTATCTCTTATATTCATTTTCTGCTATTTGACTTTGGTCAATCCTATTGATTATTTGACTTTGGTCAATCCTATTGATTATTTGACTTTGGTCAATCCTATTGATTATTAAACTGAAAACTTGGCATGGTAGTGTATTATTACTATGTTTATGGTTGGTAAACCTTTTTTGATATATTAAGCATAAGTTGATACGGTTAAGGTATAGGGCCATGCTTATGGTTCAACATAGTGAGCTCACTAATTTGTTGATTATGATTAAGGGTGTGAATGTATATCTCATCAATAGGGCTATAGAGTATAGTGAATATTTAACGTGTTTCTTGTGACTTTTGTGGTCAAAGTTCACCTGGTTTCTAAATTTAGTATAACAAAGTTACAGAAGTGTATTACATTTTCTAGAGAGTTTATTATTTCATACTTTTCCATGTGTACTTGGCATATTCAAGCTCTTTTTTACTTCACAAATAAAGTTCGACACATCTTTTTAACATTGTCGCAAATATACATTTTTACGTCCTTCTAAATGTTTCAACATACATATGTTGGGGCCTCTGTAGAGCTTCAAAATAAAAATAAAACAATTGTTTGCTCTTGCTTATACTCATGTTTCTAGGCTCACAAATATGAAATAAAGTAATTTGGGATTCATGAAAAAGAAAAGCTACATTACTTTATTCAATAGGAAGAGGCTATAAATAGCCTTATTCAACGTTACTTCACAAGATTAGATAGCATGGTGACTGTATAACACAGCTAAAGACCATGCGTTTAAGCAATAGGTAACAAAAAGGCCTAAGCTAGTCAAAGTCATTCCCAAGAATTTCTCTATGTCATTCCCAAGGCTATAAATGGCAAGATGGCTTATATACGGTTAAATGTATGACCGGTTCAAAGCTTAGGCCAAACAAGTGCCTAAATCTAATTACAAGATGGCTTAGGCTAAGCACAAGTGTCTAGATCCAAGTGCAAAAAGGCCTAGCTGGAGCCGAGATAAGCGTAAATTAAAGATCTGGAGCCAAAAGCCAAGCTAGAAAGCTAATTAAGGTACAACCATTGGCCTTTTTTGTCCAGTGGTTTTCTTTCAAAGGTAAATATGGATATACTTTTACATATGCATCTTATATATTAAGCCGTCTTAAACTATCAGCCTACCTACTGATTGACGGATTGTGTGTGGCTAAGGATGTAAATGAATTTTTTGTAGTGTGTAAGGGGGATAATAAACTAGAGTACTACACATATATGCTTTACAATAATACTGTTAAGTCACATGACCCTATGTAAGTATGAGTTATTTCCTTTAGTGTCGGTATATTTGTGTAATAGGTGGAAAACACAAGATTATACTGAGTACACTATGGACATATTTTAAAACAGGTGTGGATCATAATCCTGTACACTATTTTATTATTTAGACCGGGTAAATCTCTGTACAAATAAATTTAGATATATACTTTATGTGTATGTGTATACGTGATCCCATTATAATTTGATATAGTTAAGGCCTAGGTTGCACCGGGACGGGTACGGTATCGGGGTACGGGGACGATACGGGAACGGGGAACGGCAAAACTCAAAAATTCAAGATACGGGTACGTCAAAGATACGTCAATAAAAAATATAAAAATATAAAAAATAAAAAATATATTGAAGAAATTCCAAAAATATTAGATCTTATCAATATATTCATGATATAACATAATATAAATTAAATCCTTTATTTTTAGATAATGAATCCATGAAAAAGCAATAAAAATTAGTGTATAAAACTACTGACACAATCTGTGTTTACATAATACAATATTTTATTACCTGTTGTAAGCGTTGAGCTTAGTAAACTGTGAAAGTATTTTATTATTTATTAAATATTAAAATAAATATTAAAGACTTAAATAAAAGCCTTAAAGCTATATTTCACTATTTCGTAAATTGTGAAGGCTAACTTTATTAGTACGTTCCAAAAAGAAAAGTGTGCTTCCCCTGGCGTTCTCGTTCATCATCAGCATCACCTCCTGCCGTGCCACCACCATCACTCCCCCAGCCACCACTAAATTACTAATAAACCCACACCTAACTCGTTTTCCGATCGCGACACATTAAAAGGTACTCCTTTCTCTCTCTCTCTCTTCTCTTTCATCTTCTCCGCCGGATGTGTAGTCGCCGGAAAAAATGGCAGAATCAACCACAGAACCATCAACTAATCTGGAAACGGACTGGAAACGTTGTGGGAAACGTCCCCGAATTTATGGAAACGTGTAGGAAACGTTTCTAGCCGTCCCCAAGGCGTTTCTGTAACACCCCGCCGGAGGCGGAATCGCGAGATGCAACATAAGAAAAATGTGCAAATGGAATTACTCAGAGGAACTATATGAACACATATATTGAACACAATTAGTCATACAATAAATCAA
>JAOEHQ010026863.1:0-13738 GCA_025447715.1 Asclepias incarnata
TGGGGGGAAATGTGTGGCTGAGATTTGTCCCCTTGTCCTTTTTTATTTAGGTGTCCTCAAATTAACTTTCTCCTATATATATATATATATATATATATATATATATATCATGCTTTAGGATCATACTTTTTGGGACCATTCAAAAAAAGTTTTATAAATAATTAATATATGCGAGTATAACATTATATTCTTTCCCATTTTTAGAACGAAATGTATTTTTGGTCCCTGTGATATCACCCAGTTTGCAAGGATGGTCCAAACTTATGCAAAGTGGCATTTTTGGTCCTTGTCATATCGACTTAGTGGCGACCTCGGTCCAAATAGAAGGATCCGTCTATTTTCTACCATTAATGAGAGGCATTCTTGTCTTTATACACAAAAAGACCATTCTTGCAACTAGGTCAAACTTTATTTCTGTTTCTTTATTTATATTTTTCTTCTTTTACATTCACATATATACATACATATATCATCATCAATAAATATATGATTCCAAACAAAATAATTATTAAAAAAAACTAATAGATATAAATATTCACTGATTATCAAAATATACATATAATAAATAATAAATGATATACATACAGTTAAAATTAAAAATAATAAAAAAAGACATACAAGAATTAGTCATGGAAATTTAATTTCCTTCACTTGAATCCAACCAAACTTTCCTTCTATATCTATCTATATGTCAGGTGGTTTGGTGATGACCGGAGATCAGACCCAAAAAAAATCACCATACCAATTGGATCCGACCAAAAAAAAAACCCCATATTTTTTAGATCCAACTGACCCGAAGTCGTCGTTCTGGTGGTAACCATAAGTCATCGTTGACTAGAATTCTCCATCATCCCAAATTAAACAGACAAGATTAATCTAAACTTGTTGGAGTTTTGTTGTCTAATAAAACGAAGATTGATTCTTGGTCCAAGAATGTTTCACAGCAACTGTTTGATTTTGTCTCTAACTCAAACTAAAAATGGGTATTAAAAACTAAATATGTATCTATTATTAGATCTAAAATTGGAAAATGATGAAGTTGGGGGAGGGAAGCATGGGTGTGTGTGTGTGAGTATGTGTTTATAGAAAAAAGAAAGAGGAAGAAATTTTTTTGACTGCATATATGATTTTTTGTTTGGAATCATATATCTATGTATGAATATGGGTAAAGAAGAAGGAGATAGAATGATTTGTAGGAGTGTATAATTATTTTGTTTGGAATCATATATTTATTGGTGATATGTGGTTGTAGAAGAAAAAGAATATAAATAAAGAAATAGAAATAAAGTTTGACCTAGTTGTAAGAATAGTCTTTTTTGTGTATAAAGACAATATTGCCCCTCACTAACGGTAGAAAATAGAAGGATCGGTCTATTTGGACTAAGGTCGCCACTAAGTCGATATCACAGGGACCAAAAACGCCACTTTATATAAGTTTGGACCATTCTTGCAATCGGGGTGATATCACAGGGACCAAAAATGCATTTCGTTCCCATTTTTATTTTGAATGTAACCAAAAAGATGATTAATTAAAATGAAATCTTTTCAGTGCCTAGCTAATGTTGTTGCAACTTTGACATATATCGCCTCGCCGTGAAGTTTGTACAAATTATACACCGCCAATTAGAAGTCAATCAAGTCGGCTGGTGGAGGATAATGTATTAAACATCATTCTTAAAACAATGGATATTACTTTAACTTTAAAACCAAATGTCTTGAAAAATCAAATACATAAATTCACAAAATTAACTCCAGTCCGGCAATATAAATGCTGGATTCAGAAGTTGTCAGTGTCCAAACCGGCAATGTGAATGCCGGATTCACATAAAGTGTTGCCACACATACGAGTGATGTCACGAGTCCGCCAGTGATACCACGTAAATCCAATTCGGCAATGTCAATGCCGGATTGGGGTGAGTTGGACGAATCCGTCATTAGAAATGCCGAAAATACTTATTTTGTAATATTTTTTTTCAAAAACTGGTTTGACAAAACACACTTCAAATATGTCCGTTTCAAAAAAAATTCTCATAACAATTGTAGAAAGGCACTTGTAGAAACCTTTAGTCCCATGATAACCTGTCAATTACTACTTCACATGCAAGAGTTCAACTTCTTAAGCAACTACATTTATTTCCATCTTTTTATTTTTTTTAACTGCTCTTAAGCACCTACATAAAGACAACGATTATTAAGTGACGAAATAGAAAAGATTGCTTATCCCCATAGCAATTTTCCAAAGGTATGAAAAGACAGTGACGAGAGGAATTATTATGATTGGTAATAAAAAGACAGTGACGAGAGGAATTATTATGATTGGTAATAACTTGAATCTTGAATACCAAACAACTCATAGAATGAAATCTAAATTTCATTCTGCTAACCAAACAAGATATGAAATGGAATTCAAATTTTAATTCTATCTATCAAATTCCAAGGAACCATGCCTAGGACTTTTGAAGATAGAAACAGAAGAGATTAACAGGATGCTTCTCAGGGATAGGACATTGATCGAGCTTTTCCATGCCTAGTCTCGGTCTCCGTTAAAGTCCTAAGATTGAAGAGATCAAATTCCTCCAGGGAACCATGCATTAAACAATGAGTGTTTTCCCTCGGTCTATGTGGATCAGGGCCATCTTACACGTCATTGGATTTGGTAGTTCTCCATGGACGTTCAATGGGATTGATGGCCCTCAAGTTGCAGCTTACAGAATTTGAACTTGAAACCTTTTTTGTGAACTCTTGAGCCCCTTAAGTTAAAAAGCCGCCCCTTAAGTTAAAAAGCTGCCAATTAGTATGAATGAAAAATAGATGCAATCATCGACCAGAAACCTTTTTAATCTTGTAATTGTAACAATGTGGAGGGGAGACAAGTTACAAATATAAAATGCACCAACAATACAGCCTGGAGAAAAAGAAAGGGGAGAAAAAAAAACAAAAAAAGATTTGGTGCTTAGCCATCTTCCGGACTACACCTTATTGCACATCCTACGAAGCATTGGTCACCAGCAAAAACACAAACATAATTCATGAGACTATTTGCTAGTTTTCTAACGTATGTCCTCCAACCAATCAAAAAGGAAAACTATTAATAACCTTTCATGATTCAGCTTGCATTGCCTCACACTCTTCCCGGATTGACTGGAAAAGCACAGTCGACAGGTATCGCTCACCAAAGCTAGGAAACACAACCTGCAACCATGTCAGAAACAACCATCACAACAATACGCAAATGTTGTTACATAATCTACTTTGGTTGCCTTCTTTTCTTTTAATTTGTTAACATTTTACACAATCTGTACCCAAATAACATTGTTTACAATCACTCAATAACTAAGCAGACATGTAGCATACACCCATCTGGCCATTTGGACCATCAAGTAAAGATGTAATGAAAAAGGGAATCACCACTCATTATGTTTGATTAAAAGTACTGCAGGCTGCAATCTCTACAACTGACAAAATATATACGAGTATATTCCATATCCAAGCTTTAACATGATCTAACTATCAGGATTACCTTAATGAAGTCTCGTTTATAAACCAAAAGTGCATGCACAAGCAGCTCACTGAGGTTTGCTATTCATGTTTAATTCTACTGCCAAACTTTAACCATAAAAATATGTTGCATAAGCATTTAGACACAGTTTCACGACAGATAATCAGAACCTTTGGTCATTAAAAAGGCAGCCATCAACAATTCTGTTCCAAAAGTTTGTGCATGTTGGCCGTGGAACCGGCCAGAGTAAGTAAAAACTTAACCATTGCAGCAATTAGATGTTTATGTACTCATTTTATATAACTCTGTACATATGTTTTAGAATTAATATCTGCCTATCAGGAATCAGATGCCATCATAACTCAGAGGCTACTCCTTGTATTTTATATATATAATATATATTGCATAGATACATATATGTTCACATGTCTGTTTGAACTTGTAAATGATAAGGCAGTGATGAATACCACAATAAGTTTTCCTGCGTTCTCAGGTCTCTTTCCAACCTTGATAGCAGCAGCGGCTGCTGCTCCAGAAGATATGCCCACCTTAAAAATACAATAAACCACATTAACTAACTGTGCAAAAGCAATGAGCTACACGTGCACACCCACAGCATTCTTGTACAACATACTATGTCATACATCCTAAAACTATAAATAATGACAAATAGCACTTCCCATATGCTACAACAAATCAATCCACACAGGATAGGAATTATATTTGCAGAGAGAATAAAAGCATAAAAAATATCGGTTGCGTATACTCGGTTTTTCTAGGGACACAACCAACTTGCAATTTGACAAGTTCAAAAGCAAAATGAAATCAGATATGAATATACATCTGCATGTAAGAATAATATGAAAAACATAAATCCTGGAAACTTAGTACATAACTGTAAACTTGTTTTATTGAATAAAAAAATCCCTTACCAACAAGCCTTCTTGGAGTGCCAACTGCTTCGCAGTCTCAACAGCTTCATCACTGGAAATCTGCGAGTCGATGTTCAATAAAAATCCGGTTAGAACTGCCAAAAAAAATTGATATGGCATAATGCCAAATGACATTCGAACTATAGTGCGTGTCAACTCCACTCATGTAGTAACAATCACAAAAACTGAATTGGATATTTTCATCATTCTACGGCAAAGCTTTGTTGTCTAAACCACAAATTCATAAAGTGAAACCTATAAGAACATATCACGGAATGCTATCCATTGTATCTAGGTGTTCAAAATTTACAGTAATAATTGTTCCCATGGTGCATAAATTAACAAATTAATTAAGAAAAGGTTCAAGTGACTTGACTCAAAATTCATGAAACCAGTACCCTGCTTCTCCATTAGCTTCACAAATATCCGACAGCAAGTAATATGTTGCCTACGTATCAATTCTTCCTATTCAATCTTCAAAGTTAATCACTAGCCGAAGCTTCAGATTTCCAGTTGCTTAGAGATTTTTTTTATTTTTTTAGTATCATAATAGCAAAGAATGACCAAAATTGAAATAAATCCTACCTATTATGTGGCATACATTTCACATGTATGTACTTTTATTTGCAATTTCAGACAATAAGGACAGATCATATGAAGAATATGACAGAACTATGCACCAATAAATTCATTAGGCCACACGGAGTGGGTCGATGACCATCACGGTACCGGACAGTACCGCAAGGGAACACCGACCCCCTATGCGGTACTGATACGACTATTATTGTTATTATTAAGTAGATTATATTAAGTTTATTATATATTATTTTATATTTTATTTAGGGATATTTTATAATTAGGAAAGTATTATTAGGATATTATTATGCAAGTATTAGGGAACAAGTTAGGGATTACCTATATATTGGGCTTTATAATTGTAATATGATTATGAATGAACTGAATTGAAAATTTTATCTATATTTATAACTGTGGTTTGGATCTATATATTGGTCTGATTATGATTTATAACTGTGGTAATTATTAGGGAACAAGTTAGGGATTTTCTTTATCTATATCTATATTTATCTATAAATTTTAATGGGATTATCTATATATTTGATTATGATTATCTATATTTTATAAATCTTGATCTGAAAGATGGGATCAAGAAAAATTGAAGATGTGGATGCTGGTCTGCAGCAATTTCGTGCTGCCACTGATCCAATATCGGACAGCCACTAATGCTCGACTGGATAAAATTGATCAGGTTCCGGAGGAACTCAGGGAATAGAGCGCAAGGCATCACGATGAGCTGGTAACGTTATTAAGGGCGGTTTTGAGGGGTGTTGATGTTAGTGCTGGTGTTGGAGACATGGAAGACTCTAAAGGTACAAAATCAAAACAATCGGACCATAAAGGAAGTAGCGAGGAGCCCGAGGAAGAAACCACAATGGTTGTTAAACCGGCGGTGGTAGAAGATATTGGCAAAGACTTTGGTAATCAAAGAGAAGTTTGTGGTAGTCCCGTTATAAAGCAAGACAAACACCAGAGTTTGCTACAATCCTCTATTAAAATGCCTTGGGGCTAATAGCTTGTAGCCAAAACCAGGAACTTTGGCCAATGTGGAGGAGAAGACGAGCATGATAGGCTGATAGGGAAAGGAAGGCAGGTCATTCTTTATGAAGAGCCATGGGGTCACTTCCGTGGACTTGATATTGTTGCTTGACATAGTGCTCAAAGAATGATATGGGATCCAGGAATAACAAAAAAAATGTTTCCAAGCAACACCTTGAGGACAGGGTGTTTTTGGGGGCGGGAGTAATGATACGACTCTTATTGTTATTATTAAGCAGATTATATTAAGTTTATTATATATTATTTTATATTTTATTTAGGGATACTTTATAATGAGGAAAGTATTATTAGGATATTATTAGGTAAGTATTAGGGAACAAGTTAGGGATTATCTATATATAGGGCTTTATAATTGTAATATGATTATGAATGAATTGAATTAAATGGAGTCTTAGACTTCTCGAAGATCCCTGTTTCTCAAATTACAGGAAAGGAGACCGCTTACTTCTCGAATTGCAAGTATTATCTGTTTATTTATTTTGGTACATAACAGGTACCGCGCGGGATGGGAGGGTTTGGGTGAGGGCTATCTCGCTTTCTATCTCGCTTGCTATAAGAACATATCACGGCATGCTATCCATTGTATCTAGGTGTTCAAAATTTACAGTAATAATTGTTCACATGGTGCATAAATTAACAAATTATATAAGAAAAGGTTCAAGTGACTTGACTCAAAATTCATGAAACCAGTACCCTGCTTCTCCATTAGCTTCACAAATACCCGACAGCAAGTAATATGTTGCCTATGTATCAATACTTCCTACTCAATCTTCAAAGGTAATCACTAGCCGAAGCTTCAGTTTTACAGTTGCTTACAGATTTTTTTCATTTTTTAGTATCATAAAAGCAAAGAATGACAAAAATTGAAATAAATCCTACCTATTATGTGGCATACATTTCACATGTATGTCCTTTTATTTGCAATTTCACACAATCGGGACAGATCATATGAAGAATTTGACAGAACTATGCACCAATAAACTCATTAGGCCACACGGAGCGGGTCGATGACCATCACAGTACCGGCCGGTACCGCAAGGGAACACCTCCCCTATGCGGTACGGGAGGGTTTGGGTGAGGGCTATCTCGCATGTGGTGACCGTTTGAGATTTAAACACCCCCCCCCCCTTTTTTCCTCCCCTTTTAAACGGCTACATATATTTCCTTTCAAACCACATTATTTACACAAACAGCTCACATATTATTCAAAAACAACTCCATACACTCACATTTTTAATCCTTTATTTCTTTTGTTCATTCTCACATACAAAATCATGGATAATTTTTTTTAACCTTTATTTCTTGAAGGTCCAAGCGTTTGTGCTTCGTCGTCGTCATCAAGTTCTTCCGATGATTCTCTTCAAAGGCGTGTGGGTGATTTAGCTAGACTATTTGGGATTGCCCGGTATGTGATCGAGGCAGAGGTTTGCGACACTGCATCATCGTCGAACGCTTCTAAAAAGACAATCGTGTGAATGTCACATGAACGCCTTATTGCGGATTATTTTTGCGAAGATCCGAAATTTAATGATGCGATTTTTAAGGATCGGGTTTGGATGAGAAAAGAGTTGTTTTTGAAAATAGTTGGCGATTTGGAAAACTATGAATATTTTCAAAGAAGGTGCGATGGAAGATCGGGTTCTCCGGTTTACAAAAATGCATGTATGTAATCCGCCAGTTAGCCTAAGGAAGTGTTCCCGACGCCTTAGATGAATACTTAAATATGTCAGACCCGACATCACGTGAAAGCCTACAAGCATTTTGTAGGGGCGTCATGCATGTGCACGGGAATAGATATTTGTGTAATCCAACAAAAAAATGACATTCGAATTTTATATAATCATCATGCGGAACGTCATGCTTTCCCCGGCATGTTAGGTATATATAAATTCTATTTTATCTCGTTTTTTATATATATACTTAATTAAATTATATATGTAGTTGTTAATTTTATAATCGTTTTATATATATATATATATTTATTTAAATTGTATATTTAGGAAGTATTGATTGTACACATTAGGCGTGGCGGAGTTGTCAAACAGCTTGCCGTGGACAATTCCATAGAGGTGACCATCTCGGACCGACTATCTTGCTTGAAGCGGCGGCGTCACAAAATACATGGTTTTGGCATGCATTCTCTGGGGTTGCGGGTTCAAACAATGACTTGAACGTGTTGAATCAATCGCCCTTGTTCAATATACACATTAATGGTACTGTACCAGACATTCCATTTATGATAAATGGAACTCAATATAAGTATGGATATTATCTCGTAGATGGGATCTAACCTAAATGGGCAGTGTTTGTGAAAACCATTCCTTATCCAACTAGTAATAAGCGAATTCGATTTAGCAAGGCACGGTTGGCCGCAAGGAAGGATGTGCAGTGAGCTTTCAGTACCCTTAAAAGGTCGTTTGGGTATACTTCGTCAACCGGCACGACAAACGGAAGAAAACAACATTCAGAGGATCATGTATGCTTGCATTATTTTGCACAACATGATTTTAAAAACAAGGGGTTAGCTTTATGTCCCGATGACATTCCAGATCCTCCGGTCGAGCCACAACCATCGGATGACGTGCTATTGGAGATCCACAACCAAACCATCCACAAAGCTCTTTTTCAAATTGATCTCATTGACCATATTAAGCACGCATACATTCCGGGTCTAGACTACTAGTTTTTTTAATTAAGTTTTAAGTTTGAATGGTATTGTTTATTTTAGTAATTTGTATTAGTTTTCTTTTTTATTTAATGAAAAATTGAAGTTTAAAAAAAAAGAAAATAAAAAATTGGATGTGGGAGGGGAGGGGAATTCCTTGTATTGGGGAAGGGAGGGAAGGGATGAAAAAAATAAGAATGAGAGTGTGAAAAATGGGGGAGGGGGGGATACACTCCCCCTGACCTTAGAGCATCTTTTAATGCAGCTAGGAACCAACAAAGGTTCACCCGTATCGACTCTTCGCTAACCGCAAAGTTGGCGGTATCCCTGAGATTAGTCGTCTCACAAAGCGGATCGGATACCTAAATTAACCCAAAATAAACAGAAAAAAATGCACTTGATCTAAGTGCGTCGTCACCTGACACTAGTATTATAGCCCTTGTTAATGTGAACCACAGATTTTTTCCTCAAGATATATGCTTGCTTATTCTCTTATTTGACATCACTTTGTTAGGAATTGAGGTGCATAGAAGAGGATAACATATAATACTCCAGGCCCAAAAATGAAGATAAAGCATCAATTAAGACTCTGATTCTAAGACTATATCAAACAAAACAAACAAACAAACAATGCAAATCTAAACCAAAATCATGTAACATATATAAGGAGAGAAGGACCAGACCTCTATTACTTCGTCAAGCACATCTTGATGCAAATTCCTTGGTACAAAACCTGCCCCAATCCCTTGAATTTTGTGAGGGCCTGCACTTTTCACATAATAAAAGCTAGAAGAAAAAAAAAGACACGGCTTTAAATCAGATACTGAGTAATTTGTCTTAAGGAACCATACCAGGTTTTCCCCCAGAAAGTATGTTGCTTTCAGTAGGCTCCACACCAATCACCTGGTAGATAAATAATAAAAAGCAAGGAAATTATTCAAAAACTGCCAGTGGTGGATAAGTGATTTATTGGGGAATTTTGGCAAAGTGAGACCTTAATATCAGGATTTTGATTCTTGAGGAAGCGGCCAACCCCGGAAATAGTGCCACCGGTTCCGATTCCAGCAACAAATATATCGACTTTTCCTTTGGTGTCCTCCCAGATCTCTGGGCCTGTTGTCTCATAATGCACCTTGGGGTTGGCAGGATTATCAAATTGTTGAAGCATGTAAGAGTTAGGTGTGGAGTTGACGATTTGTTCAGCTTTCTGAACAGCTCCTTTCATGCCTTTGGAAGAGTCGGTAAGAACAAGATCAGCCCCAAATGCCTTAAGAAGAACTCTTCTTTCAAGACTCATAGAAGCAGGCATAGTCAAGATGAGCTTATAGCCTTTGGAGGCAGCAATAAAAGCAAGGCCAATGCCAGTGTTGCCACTAGTAGGCTCAACCAATATACTCTTGCCAGGAGTAATAAGTCCTTTTTGTTCGGCATCGGAAATCATACTGTTTCCTATCCTGTCTTTGACACTGCAACATGGCTCCATAATTTCAAGCTTAGCAGCAATATTGGCAACCGAGGCCTTTGCAATCTCATTCAAGTACACCATTGGAGTCTTCCCAATCAGCTGCAGACCCACCCCATAAATAACAATTATTAAAAACCAATCAGCTGCGATTATTACAGTATTTAATAATAATAATAATAATAAGAATGAGAAATTAGTTAAATCTATTTTGATTTGATTTGATTTATATAAAAGGGAAATGTAATGTGAGAATGACCTGAGTAACATCGTCTGCGATGTTAAGAGCGTCTTCGTCTTCTTCTTCATGTGATTGTTTTTGTTTGACGACTGGAGAAGAAGATGATGATGAAGAAGAAGAAGAAACGGCTTTACATACAGAATATACGGAGGAGTACTTGATCTGGTTCAAACATGGTACATCAACATGATGATGATGGCGGCGCCGATCTATGCTAACCATGTTGTTGTTTTTGTTGGGTCTACAAAGACTTAATTTTGTTTGAAGAATCAACGAACCCATTTTTGCGCTCTCTCTCTCACCAAAACCAACCACACACATATATATAGATAGATAGATAGATATATAGAAGATAGAGATTCAGACCGGGTTTTGCTAAACCATTATCATCATTAAACAAACAATTATAATCACTTTCATATCAAAGTACTAAACACATCCTTAAATTTGAAACCAAACACCCCTTATCTCTATTACTTAAACTGTTTAAAAATACCAATAAACAAATCTTCTATCTATGCTACTATATAAACATTGGGATAACATATATGCTTCTAGCAGCATGTTCATACATGTTTTCCCTCACAATCTTTAAATTTTTTTAAAACATTTAGCCATGTGATTGAAATCAATGTGAGAGGGGGATAGAAGCATATATGTTATCCCCATAAAGATTATACATCCTTTTGAAAATCATATTTTTGAGATATATATGAATTGACCAAATGACCCTTAATGATTCAATTACACCATGTCTTTTATTTTCTAAAATATCTTCACTAACCCTTTTATATCAAATACTTTTACATCAATTACCTACACCACTTGACGCCACCACCACCAACAGTCTCCGCCACCGCCACCACCAGTCGCCGTCATCACCACCAGTCGCCGCCACCACCACACTGCCGCCGCATTGCGCGGATACCCCTTTAGTACTACCTTATAATCATTTGCGGTGTCATCTATACTTCTATACTACTATATACAGATTACACATCCTGTTGAAAATCACACTTTTGATATATGCGAATTGACCAAAGTACCCTAAATGATTAAATTAACCATCAGTTTTTTATCTTCTAAAATATCTCCACTAACCCTTTTACATCAAGGGGATAACATATATGCTTCTACTTCCCTCTCACATTGATTTCAATCACATGGCTAAATGTTTAAAAAAATTTAAAGATTGTGAGGGGGGAAGCATGTATGAACATGCTGCTAGAAGCATATATGTTATCCCCTTATATCAATTACTTACACTACTCGCCGCCGCCGCCACCACCACCACCACCGACAGTCTCCCACTCCACCACCACTCGTCGCCGCCATCACCACCAGCCGCCATCACCACCAGTCTCCGCATTGCGCGGGTACCCCTCTAATACTATCTTATAATCATTTGAGGTGTCAAAATTTCTAAAAGATTTAGCATTTTTATCTTATTAATTTATATATTAATTAATTTACATGATCATTTTCATTTTTAAATATTTTAACAATAATAACTAATACATTTTTTTATATATATTTTAATATTTGATTTATTTGAGAAATTCTGAGGTAATTACCCAAAACTTTTAAAAAAGTTTTTTTTAAAGTTTTTAAAAGTTAGATACCTTTTATTGCTAAAAAAAAAAGATAAGATACCTAAAATTTAAAAATCAATAAACTTGAGTATCTTTTTGTACAATTTACTTGTCGAAACCTAACTTTTAATTGTTAGGGTATTTTTATGTGATTGCATTTTTTTTTATAGTTGCATAAATCACAAGTGAGTATACTTGTGTTGGTTGTTTATACATGGGCTGAAAGAATGAAAAGTTAAATACCTTCTATTGCTAAAAAAAAAGATAAGATACCTAAAATTTAAAAATCAATAAACTTGAGTACCTTTTTGTATAATTTACTTGTTGAAACCTAACTTTTAATTGTTAGGGTATTTTTATGTGATTGCATTTTTTTTTATAGTTGCATAAATCACATGTGAGTATACTTGTGTTGATTGTTTATACATGGGCTGAAAGAATGCGTTGTTTACAAAGGTCCTGGTAATCAAGGTGGTGGTGGTGATGATGATGATAAGAAGAAGCAAGACGGTGATGGCCTTCCAAATAAAGAAGGAGAATATGGAGGTTTAGGTAAAGATGAACAAAAAATGGATTAAAAGGTAAAAAATGAGGATCAAGTAAATCTTAGTTTGGATAAAGTGGTTGATGAAGAAGTTTTTGGCAATGATATTTAGAAGATGAACTTTAAAAGTGTTGGTTTTGATATGTGTTATTTTTTTTCTATGTATTATATATGCATTTTTGTCCCTGTTGTTCAGATACAACCACATGTAATTTTGCATCATGATTCAAGTTTTGTGCTCTTAAAGTTAAAGTTTTTGTTTTTACAAACAGTTGTTATTCCCAATTTGTCGAGCTGATCATGTTTATGTGTTGGTTTTCAGCTTAACTAGTCCCGTTTATAACAACACAAAGGTTGTTTGCATTTAGTGGTGTAATAATCATATAGTCATTCTTTTGTTTTTATTTCATTTTTTATTCAACAAGTATTCGGTTGATATATTGAATCATTTTATCTTCAAAAATAATTGTTTGTGAGGTACTTAATGACTTACTAGACAGATACCCGCGCGATGTGGCGGCGATGGAGGTAACGGCAACGGGTGGTGGTGGCGATGACTGGTGGTGATGGCGGTGCCGGCGGCGGCGGTGTGGTTATTGATGTAAAGGTAATTGATAAAGGGGTAGTGTAGTTATTTTGGGGGTTGAGAGATAAATGTTGTAAATTATTTCATTAACGATATTTTAGGTATATTGGTTAATTATAAAAAGATAGCTTTTGAAATTGATGGGTAATTTGAGTATTTTAAAGACTGAAAGTTGGAGGAAGAAAAAAAGAGAGTCCATTTTATATAGGAGTAAAGATGACCATCTAATGGCAAATGAAGTTGATAACTTGCAACCCGACAAATGAAAATGAGGGGAGATAGTATGTTTGTCTTTTTTTTCTTTTTCTTTTTTTCTTTTTATTTATTTGTTATGTTGCCCAAAGTTACAAGGATAAATAGAAATCTAAATTGAGTGACAAGGTATTTAGCTTATATTGTTGAGATGTGATTAGCTACCAAGATACTTACAACCATCATCAAATGGTCTAGTAGCAACGATGCTTCTTTCCTCACAAGAGGTCAGGGGTTCAAGTCCTACCCTAGGCATATTTGGGGTGGTCACAGGTATTTAATTTCCACCTATGGTGGGCCTGGGTGAGTTTTCCCCTCCAGATCTCTGGG
>JAOEHQ010026874.1:0-13738 GCA_025447715.1 Asclepias incarnata
CATTAATCCAGATTAGGGGCCACTGGGGCATTAATCCAGATTATCTATCAATTGTAACAGCCGACACCGGTCGGTTTTGTCTTGTGTTTCTGTTTCTGTTCTTATTTCTCTGTTTCTTCTTTATAATTCTGTTCTGTTACTTATCAAAAGCATAATCGACAAAAGATCTTGACATCCACAGGTCAAATGATCGATTTCGTGATGGTCCTTACATAGGCAGAATAGATCCTGTGTGCCTTGATTAGAAGTTCTTACGAAAATTGGACGGTAAACTTCAAGGTTAAAGACAAAACATACACTTCACAGTAGCAAGCCTAGAAGAAATTACCCCGGGTTTGGCTTCTAGAGCAGCCTCAAACTCTTTGATCAATTCCGGTGGAGATCGTTGATCGATCTCAGCACCTAGTATCCCAATAGGGACTTTAACACCTAGGATCATCAAACACAAAAACTGTTCAGAAATGTCTGATGTCATATTTCTGAACATTAAAAAAAAAAAAAAAAACCAAACGAAAAACAAAGAAAGACCACATTGTAATTCTGAAAGTCAATTGAATAACTCTTAGGTTCCAACCAAATTTATTCATCTGAGTTATCGGAAAAAACTGATGGAATATCTTCCCTACTATACAGGGATTATAACAGATGATTAAAAAAATGAAATAATTCTGAATTTCTGACACAAAGAAACCTGACTGTGTTGTTGATACATACTAGGTTAGATGTTAGTTCTAACATGTACCCCTTTCAAGAAATGAAGAAAATGAAGCATACCCTTGATATCATCTAAAGTGACAAATGAAGGATGCAAGAGTGCAGCAACTTGTACATCAGCATCCTTTGCTAGCTCTACAACGATCTTGGCTGTTGAAGTCATTTTATACAATGGAGTCATCTAACTAAAATTGAAGTAATAGTAAAGGTGGCAAAATGGTTGGGCCGGGCAGGTTAGGTCATTGTTGTCCACATTCGCAATTTATAGAAATTACAATCAGTAATAGTCTAATCTGAAATTACAATCAGTAATAGTCTTATCTTTAAAATAAAATACGTTAGGAGGTTTTATGCATTATAAAACTTTGGGCAACTTTTGAGCTTCAGGAAAAACTTTTTAAATTTTACCCGTTAGACCTGTTAGACACAAGGTTAATCTAATCAACCCATTCATATCTAAATGGGTTGAAATTCCACCTCTAAGTTATAGTCTAATAGAGTTGTTCAGAAGGATTCTTACCACCCCAACAAAAACCTGCAGCCCCAACTTTGGATATACCCTTTTCTTTGAGAGCCTGGATAACCGGCTTCACAAGTCCAACTGCTTGCTCCTGCAGGAAGGAAAAGTGGTAAAGATTTATAGCAATTACTATTCATAGTATTTTCTTTTAACTTCAATGTATATATCACGTCTTTATCGGAAATCAGGTAATTTATATTTTGAAGTAAAAAAAACCTGACCTTAAAAAGTCGAACTCGCCTCTTCATTCACATATTGATGACATGTTAAAATTCAACTGATAACAAGATGCGAATTGGAAAGATAACTAACCGGTGCATGATTATTTAGCCAATCCTGTATACTACTTTCAGGAGTCAAGGGGTCACCATGCAAGAGATCGGGAACAACTACATAATATCCAGCAGATGCAACTTTGTCTGCAAGTTTCCTGCAACAATGTACAAATTTAAACACCATAATCACAGTCTTGATGTTAAATAAGAGAGAAATGATCCGTGCAGATTATATCACGGGTCTTGAATGCAAGAAGATCCGTGTTGCTGGCTCCACAGATCATTTCCCTTGAGTAAGTCCACCCATTCTAGAATCAGAAATAAACTTTGATCTTTGGAAGTCAACACCCAGAATTCCTTTTACACAGTTTCAAATAGAATTATCTAATTTAGTAAATGCAACTACAAAATGTCAACAATCTAAAAGTTGCATGCTTATTGTTGATATCAATATCAGATTTAACATTTCTAAAAAATGAGTCGAATGATCAAAACACATTTCTTGTTTCAGAACATTGTCGAAAGTAAAGTGTTTTTTTTCTTCTAGGTATGAAAAATACCTCAACTTTGGAGCACCATAACCTGCACAAAAATACAACACACAAATCAATTAAAACATGATCATTTTGACGTTTTGACAACAATCATAGAAGCTATTCTAATTGAAGAACTACTAGCTGAAAACAAGAAGGTTCGTATAGTGTCTTAAAGAAGAAGCATTTATTCGTTTAACGTAGTCTCAACAAAGTTATCTAATTTAAATGCAACTCTTGTGTGGCCATGATAGTTTCTCTTTGGAAGAGCTTTTACTCAGTTCAAGTTTGAGTGGCGGCGAACTCTTAGCCAAAGGTCAGACACCATTCTATTTCAAAGGCTAAAAGTCGGACACCATATATAATTACCAAAATAAGTATCTTGTGTGTACCATACTTCCAATATTAAGTTTAAACACTTATTAGTGTATGTATATGAATAAACCGGTTAAAACGATGCCGATTGGCATGGTGGCAGCTATATCCAAGTCAGCAAATAACGTTACAAACTTACAACAATCAAAAACTTGCTAATTACCATATGAAAGGTCATAAACATGCAACCGCAAATATTAATAATCCTATATACTGTACACAATTACACACACACACAAAAACCTTAAAATATGATACATGCAATAACAATATATTTATCAAGATTCACAAACTAGCATCAATATAGATGCAATCTATAAATATATATATATATATATATATATAGGATTTGATTACCATAAACATCTGAAACAAGAACAACAGCACTTTTCAGATCAGGGTTGCCGGTAACATAAGTATTAAGAGATGCTATTTGCAAAACCTCGCCGGATTCACCGCCGGAAGAGGCTGCCGGAGGGTTTTCACAACACTGTGGGCCAGACATTTTTATGCTACAGTAGAACTGGATTTTGGTCAACTCAAATGGGAAACGCTTGGGTTGTAATATACTACTACTCTAATACCTTTGGGTTTTTTTTAGTGTGTCATGTTATACACCATACATTTTAGTGTTAATAAAATTCAATTATTTATTAGGGGATATCATCCATACTGTACTATTACTCAAGCTTAAGTATTGCGTCTCTCATATACTGGGGATTTAATATGTAAATTAATAAACTTCAGGGGACGAAATAGAAATTCTTTTCTTAACAAATCTGCATTACGGATCATTTCCCCTTATTTTAAAACAACTTATGATTTTACATTTTTTTTCATAAAAATATATAATAAAAATTAACATTTTATCTTGATTTTTACTAACAAATACTCTCATTATTATGATATTAATATATTATCATTAGGAAATATCCAAAATGCTCTATGAATATGCATTTGATTATCAAAATATGAATTGAGGAGCAGCGGTGTAAACAAGACGAGATAGTTCGCGAGCTACCCGAAATCGATTCGTAAATTATTCGATATCGACCCAGTCTGAATCGAGCTGAGCTCGAGCTCGAGCTACCCGAGTAGACTTCCGAGTCGAGCACGAGCCTTAAAATAGCCTATTCGAAAAGCTTGCGAGCTTAATCAAGCTTGTACTATTTTACAATTTTACTCTTGAATATTATATATTTTTACATAATTATTATCCTACCGAGCCGAGCTTAATCGAGTCAAGGTCAAAAGTATCGAGTCAAGCTTGAAATTATCGAGTTTATGGGACTAATTTGATTTAAAATTTAGTAATTAGTATAATACTTAATCGAATCGAGCTGTGCTTGGAAATGTTGATTAGTAAAGCAAGCTCGAGTTTGAAACTAAAGGATCGGTCGAGCTCGAGTCGAGTTTCGAGTTTTATAATCGATTCGAGCTCGAGCTTGACACTGTGTCCGCTCGACTCGGCTCGATTATATCCCTATTGAGAAGCCATTAAAAACAAAGATATAGGTTTTTGTTTTTTTCTTTAATGACAAATATGAAATATTATTAGTAAATGATTAACTAGCAAGGTACTAAAAGTCTCAGCGTAAAAACATCAATATTTAAAAATAAACCAAAATACAACACCAACTGCACAAAGTGCAAACGCCAATATCCAGAAATAAACTATACAGTCTAGATACATCTCGAGGCGGATAATATCAAGGCGCAAGAAAAAAAACCCCACCGACGGAGGCCGAGCCACCTATTTTCACTCTCTAGTATTTTTGATGCAAATCTAAACAAGTCCCGAGTACCCAAACAAAGATATAGGTATATGGAAAATTCAACTTTTTTTTCAACCAATATCATATTGGCATTAACTCACTAGCTACAAGCCTACAAGGTATTAAAAAGCTGGACTCGTTACATTTTATGCCATGTGATGATGCATTATGATGTGTTTTAAATTTTAATTATCATTCTCATTGAGGGCCAAAAGTTGGACTCCCTACTTTTTACTAAAGTTTTATGACATGTGAATATGTGATGTGGTGGGCACATCTCAAGTAGGACAAGCCATGGCTTGGTTAAGCCCAACTAGTAAGGGTTGCGCGACTTTAATTATTACGATTACATTTGTTATTGATACTGATACGGTTTTGTTATGTTAGTTTACTTCGGTTGAATCTATTACATTATTATTTTGTGTAAAGAACAAAATATCAAAATCCAAAAAAAAATAAAAATAGATGTTAACAAAACAAAATTAAAAACCCACAAAGACAAATCCAAAATAGACTAAAAAACCAAATCTAAAAGAGTCTCAAAAATACGTGTATCTAAGGATAATACCATAATTATGTTAAAAGTTTGTTCATCTCAAATACATGAATTTATTTTGTAAAAAGAAGAAAATCAAGATTAAAAAAAAACATTTTTTTAAAACAAAAGCAAGAAAACCATAAAATAAAATAAAAATAAAAATAAAATCCAAAGCAGTAAAAAAAATATTTTTTCAAGCCCAAATAAAAGATTTTAGCCTGCCCAATAATTAAATTAGGCCCAATAAAATGTTTTGACCAGGCCCAACCAGTGTTTTCTATTTCAGTGGAAAAACTCAAAACCAAAACATGGGAAGGGGGATTCGAACCCCTGACCACTCGCTGAATAAATGGTGGGAGAACCACCTAATTTAAGCCTGCTTATGTTCATCATTCCGCACAGCTAGTATTTATTCACATCCTCACTCCGTTGGATATTAATTAATAGAGGTATATAATAGTACTTTGTTCATTCTAACATGGGCCGAGTCCCACAAACATTTTTAAGCTCGGAATCAAGAATACAAACAGCTTTGTATTAAGCTAACTAGTCAATGAACTAAAGAAATGAGATAAAATCTTCAAACGCCCTTTATTAGTTGTAATGGAGCTTCTGAACCGGAAGCGCCTCCATCTCTCTCTTGTTTCATGATTCAGGTTTTACAAGGCCGAATGGGTTGTCTGAAGACACCTGTCAAAACAATCCACAAGATCTTGATGAGCCTCTTCTGCACATTTCACCGCAGCTGTATCTTGATCTTTATATCGAACGGTCCAACCATGTGCTACACCAGGATATGCCTTCACAAAGTGATCAGCCTGCGTACAACATATCCATAAACCAGGCCATGTAAAGTTATACTCAAAAAGTGTTTCTACTTGGCTCTTTGTTCTTACACATAATTGACTTATAAGTTATATGTTGTAACATAAAAGCATAATTAGCAACTGCAGACTACCTCAGATTTGGCTTGCAATGCAGCCTCAAACTGTTTGATAACTTCCGGTGGAGATATCTTGTCGTATTCATCCCCTAGTACTGCCACTGGAACATTAACCCCTAAAAGCATCATTGCAATTTTTAAAGCCCTCAATCAAACAAAAACTAATATTGCCAAGAAAGTTCTGATCCAAACAGTTTGAACTTAAAATGAACAGATATAAAGAAGCCCGTATTGCATTTTTTAGGCCAATTGATTGAAAGCCCATATCGTTGAACAGGAAACATACCTTTGATATCATCTAAAGTGACAAATGTAGTATGCAAGAGGGCAGCAGTTTGTATATAAGCATCCTTTGCTAGCTCTACAGCAATCTTGGCTATTAGAAACAATAGAGATACATTTCAATCAGACACGTATAACTGAAGTAATTAGCATTATATATCAAACAATTTAAAGGTTACCGAACGTCTTCAGAAATCAGAATCTAGTCTTACCACCCCAACGGAAACCTGCAGCCCCAATTTTTGATATACCCTTCTCTCGGAGAGCCTTAATAACCAGTTTAGCAAATTCAACTGCTTGCTTCTATAGAAAGAAAGAAAGAAAATAAGAACTGACATTTAAGTTTTTACATGAATAAACAATCACGGTTTTGACCTTTAGGGACCAAATCAAGAAGCAAACTTCTATATAATTACCAAACTATAGCCCATTTTATGCTGAGGTGACCTGCTACATGTCCACTGAGTTACCATTCTAGTCCATTGTCTAATAAAGTTTAACGCATAAACCACTTGTTTTGTTGATACTAATATATATATATATATATATATATATATATATATAGGTTCTGGTTAAATAAAACAAGTATTAAAGTAAAACAAATAAAACAATCATATTCCTTTAACTGAAAATCATTGTGCATCATGAAAATCTTCGTGCATCATTGTATATACTTGTGCTCTATTAATCTTCGTGCATCAGTTTTATCATGATCTAATGGTCAAAATCTTATCTTATTTATTTTACTTTAATAATTGTTTTACAATAACCAACCCCTATATATATATATATATATATATATATATATGTATGTACGTGTGTGTGTGTGTGTGTATGTATATATGTATGTAGGAAAATTTTCATAATAAGTTTTTTAAAATGAAAAAAATATAAAAAATTTTAAGCTGCATTACTGTGATGCAAGTTGTACTGTGATGCATCACAGTACAACTGCATCACAGTACAACTTAAGTTATGGTGCAGCTTAAGTGTACTATAATGCACCTTAGTCAACACTTTGTATTAAAATCATAAAAATAAGGTGTGAATTATCATGTGGTGCAACATTCAGGTGGACGAACTAACTTCGAGCGAAGGGTTTGTAACTGTTCAGGGGTGCGTACGAGGTCTAGAGCATGCCATTGATACGTTTTAAAAAACTTTATATTTTTCTCATTTTAAAAAACTGCTCATTTGAACCAACACTTATATAGAATAAATTACACGGTTTGTGATAATCAAAATTAAAGTTATATTTCAGTAGTTAAAATCAATAACTATATATCATGTATTTTTTGTTGACTTGATTGCTAGGTGATAATCAAAATAGCTGCTTTGAATTTTTGTAGGCCAGACGTCTGTTCTTTGCATCACAAGGGCCACTTTTAATTGTTGCATCATTAGATGCAATATGCTTTACATTATGGGTTCATGAAAATATCAAATTGTTCTATTTTTTCTGCCTTATATAGTTATATACATTAGGCTAGTTCTATACTTCTACCTGGTGGTGATGGTTGTTTATAGAGATGGATTACACGAATGGTCAATGGTCCTTCTGGTTTGGGTGGAAAAAACGATTATGTCCATCACGTGGAGGGCAAGTGGCCCACTTTTTTTTTTTTTTTTGTAAGACAGCAGCGGATAAATGGCTAACTCTCCCCATGCGAGAGCGACCACGCTGGTTCGACTCCTGGCAATGCCCTAAAGGGTTTGCTCCCCATGTGTTAGATGAGTATAGCATTGCTAAGGCCCCTCACCATATTTGCTTGTAGCAAGATTCGAACCTAAGACCCCCAGTAGGAAACCCCTAAAGAAAAATCTTCTGACCACCGGGCTAACACCCCAATGGTAATTTTAGATGACTTAATTGGCTTTAGAAATATGTGTATCTTGATCTGGAATTGAATCAAATAGTGGGTGAGATTTAAAATATGTTTTAACAACTTCTTGATTATATACAAATATAAATCACATAATCAGCATGTTCAAGGTCGTAAGCAAATTTTCTTTATATATATAATACTATTTTACTTTATATTTTATACTAGTTTATAGTTTATCCCTACTACCTTATTAAACAAATATATGGTGTCTTAATTTTTGAAACTTTTAAGTATTTTCATATTTATTTTTTTATATATTAATTCACATAATCATTTTTTAATATTATAACAATAATAACAAACACATTTTTTATATACCACGTGTTAGGCAATCTAGAACCGACGGTAGGTAAAGCTGGTTGCCGGTCACCATCACTTTTTGATGCATGTATTCAGCGAAGTTTACAAATTTTATGTACATTACAACTTAAATTATTTGAAAAAATAATTTACTACTGCATATTACACGGGTACACTTCTAATATACTTGTAATGCAAGATTTGATGAAATATTAAAATTGTCTTTAATTTGTCTACATGTATTTATATTAAAAAATGATAAATATGACTAATTTGGTAGGTTAAGTTTACAAACATTATTAAAAATCTGGTACTTACACATGATATATCAAAAGTTAAGATTAAAAGAAAAAATGCATGGAATTCGTATGTCAGTATCAAATTATTAATCATTATTTAGACCTATCAAATTAATCACGTATATTTTATTATTATTATTGCTCATTTATATGTCTGTTTTGATTTTGTACTTGTGTATGAATAACTTTGAAAAATGAGTGGTGATAATAGTACCATAAAAATTGATAGATTTATCACAAAATACAAACTATATAAAATACTGTATAAGTGTTTAATGGATAATTGTGGTAAATGTATCAATCTTTGTGAGAGTTTGGTGGCACGTTAACCATCTGATTCTCTGACATCCTATGTAGAAATCAAATCGGGCCTACTGGTTAAGGTCTTGTAATGTTGTTTTCGTTTCTTAGTTATTGTAATACGTATATCAGTATATATCGGTCACATTCTAGCTAGCTAGTTGTACATTTGGTATGCCTTATGACCTTGGAATAAAATCTTTTGCTTTTCAGAAAATTAATTGCAAAGGAAATGTATAAACTCTACATATTTCGTGATAGGGAAACCGAAGAAAATTTTCAACTCCTAAAAATAATAAAAACAAACTCTAAGATTAAATAAAACATATTAAGTAAAATCTTTTGCATGCGGCTGTTGTTATGGGAATGTCCTTCAATTCAACCCGTTCCGTTAATGAAACAATTCAAAATTAAAGTGATTATTGATTAGTTTCGAGTTTTGATTCAAGAAGAGCTTGGCTTTAGAAATATGTGTATCTTGATCTGGTTTTCATAGAGACCAGGGATATTGGATCCAATTAAATCAACATAGTGGGTGACATTTGAAATATGTTTTAACAACTTCTTCATTATAGACAAATATAAATCACATAATCAGCATGCTCAAGGTCGATCGTAAGCATATTTTCTTTATATATAATACTTGTTTAAGTTTATATTTATATAGTTTATAGTTTAAGTTTATATACTTGTGATGCAAGATTTTTATAATACTTACATTGACTATAAATTTTAAAGAAATGTTTAGGTTTTGAAAAGTTGAAAAAAAAAAAATCGTTTTTAAAATCGGTTTAAAAACTATTTATGGAAATATTGGAAATTTATTGATGAAATATTGAAATTGTCTTTAATTTGTTTACATGTATTTATATTGAAAAATAAAAAATATGATTAATTTGATAGGCATACAAAACATGACTAAAAATTTCATGCAGATACATTAAAGATCAAATATTAAGATTAAGAAAGACTGAAAAAGAATATATAGAATACATATAGAAGCATCCAATAAATTTTTTAACATGTATTTAAACCTGTCAAATTAATCACATATATTATTATTATTCAGTTATATGTCCGTTTTGACTTTGTACTTGTGTATAAAATAACTTTGAAAATCCATTAGTATCATAAACTTTAATTAAAAAGTGAAATGTGTCACCTACTGGGATGCTATTGTCATGATGCACGTAGACGTGGATCAAATATATATACTTCTAAATAAAAAAGGTGAAAACATATATATATTTATTTAACAGCAAATGTATTTTATTAATAATCGGTTGAAAAGTGATCAATCAAATGAAAAAAGAAAAATTACATACAAAGAAAAGAGTTTTTCAACCACTTATCTCAAAAAATAATTTTCTTCCTATATACCGATACCATAAAAATGAGTAGGCTCTAATCGAATCAACAAGAACCACATGCTTTTTCTTAGCAGGGGGGACATCTTATCATTTTGGAATCTCCATAAACTCCACCACACCGTGTTAACAATCGTTTCAAGCTTAACTTTGAAGTCTTTCGGTTTGTTCAGCAAGTCAATATGCTGCGGAAGTAAGTGTGGCGCAGGATCAATAGGCATGGTAATGTCGAGCCACTTTAGCACCGAATGCCAAACTCTCTTAGCTATGATACAATCAACCATAACGTGAAGGGTAAATTCAAAATAATTCCCGCATAATGGACAGAAATTCAAGGAATATCCAGCCCTTTCGAGAGTAAATTTAACCGAGTCGGTATTCGATCCAATAACAATCACCATACAAAGATATTAACCTTGGCTGTAACAACTTTGTTCCATCTTGTGTAGGTTGAGGCAGAAGGAAGGAGTCGTTCATCTATTATTTTCCTTGCTCCATCTTGTACATGTAGTTGTGTAGGTGAAAACATATATTAAGGGAATATTTTTAGAAATAACTTTCAAAAATGGGCAAGTCAACTTTAGGAAACCCGGCTTTAGATTTTAACTTTAGTAAAACCTAGGTTTGCCAAACCCACCTCCTAACACTAATGCCACTACTGTCGATCACACCTTCAAGCCATGGATGAAGCGGGTTCACGAAACCCAAGCTACATGAAAGTCTACAAGTACGTCGGACTAGCCTAGTTTTGAATATTTTCTGTTAACTCAAATCCTTTGGAAAAATTGTCTTGAAAATTTGCCTAGTTCCAAAGAAAAAGAATTCAAATGAAGTAGATTTCTTAAACAAACTATGTTGATTACCACATGTAGATATACAGGAAAAAACTAGAGAACAATAGACAAGTAAATTAAGTTATAGTTTGAGTTTTAATTACCCAAACATCGATCATTATTAGTCACTTTTAGTGCGTGCATGCCATGCCTCTAGTTGGTTCGAGTTACTGTATAATGTTTATATATCTCGCTTTCCATTATCATTCCATATATACATGCCTCAAATTAGATTTAATTGGTTTAATTCCATTTCTTACTAGATGTACGTCTTTTCGTTTAATTAATTATCATTTTTTCTTATATAAATATGAAGTTCATCCATTATTGCCGGCAATTTTTTTGAAAATCCCATATGTAATTATCCACTTAATTTACTTTGGTATGTATACATAACACACACCTACTCGATCTACAATATCCCACTATAAATAAACCACCATATATCTCATACGTCTATATCTTCAGAACAAACACGTACATCAATATTTTACACATCACACTCCCTAATCACAAATGGACTCACTTCCTTCTGCTTACTACGCCGCAGCATGGCTAGCCATTATAGCACTCCTGCATGTGGCTCGCAGTCAGCGACGTCCCAACAACCCCCCAGGCCCAAAGCCATGGCCAATTATTGGTAACCTCAACCTCATAGGCCCCCTCCCTCATCGTTCCATCCATGATCTTTCCAAAAAATACGGAGAGATCATGCAACTTAAATTTCGTTCATATAATGTCCTAGTTGCTTCATCAGCCGAGATGGCGAAAATCATCCTTAAAACACAAGATATCAACTTTGCCTGCAGGCCTAAAACGGCCTCAGGAAAATATACAACATACAATTATTCAGACATAACATGGTCTCCTTATGGAGCATACTGGCGCCAAGCACGTAAAATGTGTTTAATGGAGCTCTTTAGCGTTAAACGTCTAGAATCTTATGAATACATTAGAGTCGAAGAAACAAACTCTTTATTGAAAACAATATTCAGTACGTCTGGAAAAGAGATATTGTTAAAAGATATGTTATCCACAGTCAGTTTGAATGTGATTAGTAGGATGGTTTTGGGTAAAAAGTACTTAGACGAATCTGAAGACTCAATTGTGAGTCTAGACGAGTTTAAAAAGATGTTAGATGATCACTATTATTAAATGGGGTGTTTAATATTGGTGATTCAATACCTTGGATCGATTTCATGGATTTGCAAGGGTATATCAAGAGGATGAAGAGTGTTAGTAAGAAATTCGATCGGTTTTTGGAGCATGTGCTCGACGAACATATCGCGCAAAGGAAGTCCCTGGGGGACAAGTTTGTGGCTACAGATATGGTGGATTTGTTGTTGCAGCTTGCTGATGATCCTGGTCTTGAGGTTAAGCTTGAGAGACATGGTGTCAAAGCTTTTACACAGGTTCTTAATTTCCCTACTATGTGTTTGTGTGTGACAGTAATGCAACATTTTCTTGAAGTTGAAATCTTTCATTAATCCTAAATAAGATAAGAAATGAAGTTTTTAAATGAAATACTGGACTCTAAGTTCCAGTGAGCATTTGACAAAATTCATATGGCCACAAAACATCAAAATCATATATTCCATTATTTATTAAATATCTTTTAGAAGAAAAGGTTTTTGTAGAAATCAATATTAATTTTTAACACTGTATATTAAAAGCCAGGACAGGCCTTATGCAGTCGAAACTTCGGTTCAAAGCCCGGTCCAAAGCTCAGCCTGAAACCAGTTAAGCTTGGCCCGACCTTAGCCTGGTTTAGGCCTGATATTCCCCTGTTTAAAGCCTGGAAATCTGCTGATGAAAGACTTACAATTCCAATTTCCAACTAGATTCATTCATGATTTAAGCATTCATTTATGAAAACTTTAACTGCGATCTGAACAAAAACAATCAGACTAGTTGTTGCCATATGTACAGCTAGGGAAAAAAAAGGGTAAATGGGTGGGAACCCTCTGGTCCCATGTACCGTCTTAGTACCCAGAGCGCACACCGCATAGAATTCATGCCCGGTGACTCACCATCCTAACACATGGATCACATGATATAACTTCTTCACTTGCCTTTGGCAAGTTTCGAACCTATGATCTACACAGCCTTCATCTATGGGCCCATGTGGTCACATGTTGGCGGTACCGGTTGATCAATGATCAATTGGTCATTTGTATAGCAAGAATGAAACTTGTTATTGTTAATTCAAGCTCCAAGTAACCCAACCAGAACCTTTAGGATGCGACTAAACCGTCGCCTCAGAACATCACAATTACCTTTAAAGCTTGGTCCAACGTAGCTTCAAGAGAACCCTTACAGCCTATGAATATGAATGTAAAAAACCCCGCTTAATTCAAAAGAAAACTAGAAAAGAAATAAGGACAAATGTAACAAGATTAATTCCACTGGCCTACAATTGTCATGAAGTTATACTACAAGAATTTGCAGCTGATGAAATAAATGTGATGCATATTTACATGGAACTCTTTTTTTTTTTTTTTAATATATGATGAAGTGTTATAGAAAGTCTATCACTTTTCACTTATTCTATTTTATTTGTTCTTGACATCTACAAAGTTCAAGAATAGAGCATGTTCTTGTTCAAGAATAGATCTTTTGATTTTCTCTCTTTTCAAATATTAATAGGACTTGCTTGCTGGCGGAACCGAGAGTTCAGCTGTTACAGTCGAATGGGCCATTTCCGAAATATTTAAGAAGTCAGAAATATTTCAAAAGGCAACTGAAGAGCTAGACCGGGTCATTGGCAAGGATAAATGGGTTGAAGAGAAGGACATGCC